>JAHZNE010008212.1:0-10995 GCA_027744055.1 Callyntrura sp. NNG-2020
CGCCGTGCAGTAACTACCCATATAATATGTAACGAACGAGTAACAAACTCAAAGCAATTTAAAGACAAACAAGGCATGAAGAAAGGGAGAGATAGGGAGATGTGCAAAGCAGAGTTGCACTTAATAGTTTTTTTTCGCCAGTGCTCCTCACACAGAGACAACAGCCCCCAACTACATAATTTTATGTGCCAAGTAGCAAACCAAGCGACGTGTGTAGTAATTTTAGAGAAGGGAATTTCGACATTCAAATCTTTGCCATGTTGATTGCTGGTAATAAAATTATCTGCTACTTTGCCATGCTCAAGTACAAGGTGCAAGTACAAGGTAGACACACGATGACAGGAGATTGATGAGACAAATCCTCTAAAGAAGCCGTCTTTCTAAGATGCAGTAAAATTATTACCCATTTGCTATCGCACTGCAGTTTTTTGTAAACTCCACAATAACACACTCGACTGTGACTGAATTTCATTTCATACATTTTGTATTATTGTGGCTCCGACGACGACACAAACGTCTAAAATTGAAGAAAGAAGGCAGAGACGCGCAGTGTTATTTTTCATAAAATCAACAACAAGAAACCAATAATAAAAAGGAAGGCAAGCTGCCATAAACCAGTTGAATTGCTGCGAAAGGTTGAGGGAGAGTACTTGAAAAGCGCCATATTGTACACAGAAATTTATTATTTTTGTGTGAATTATTTTCTACTTTGCCAAACAATACCGTTGTTGAGTTATCAACATACTGTTATCTTGTTAGGCACATTTTTTGCCGTGCATACTTACACGTTAAATGTTAAACGTTACCTCAAACAAATGTAAACAGCACACCACAAAAACACTTTGATTCAAATCTATGGTTCCTTTTACAAACAAACACATACACAATATATACACACATTTACATAATAATACAGCACGAGAGGAAAAAAATAGATTGTATCTAGATATCATTTGTTTTATTTTTATAAATTGTAAGTAAGCGTTAAGTGGTGCACACACTGTCTATTCTCAAACCAAGCTAAAATCTCTCCCTGTGTGTTAGTCGTCAAAAAGTGTAAAGATGTGAAAGCCAGTTAGAGTGTGAGTCAGCTTCAGCCACAGCCGAAGAGTGCATTAAATAATAGAGAATTTCTTCATTAACGACAGATATTCATGGTTGGACATGACGGAGAATTAATAACCTCAAATACCGAGTTGAAGGATAAAATATCCGCCTCATATCAAGATCGTCTTGTAGTCATAATCCATCCGATTTCTCGTAATTTACTCTTTACAGCAACAACGTTTGTTCCTTTTTTACTCATTATCATCATCATCATATTGTTCTCCTCATTAATACGCACGTGTATATTAGGGTAGGTATATCCCCGCTACGGCTAATACGACGACGACGGGCAAAAAAGTGTAACACAGGCAAACAAAGTCAAAAATTGTGTACACATTAAAGCAGGGCTTGTACTGTGTTTTATCTTGCCATAGTCAATAGTAATAATCGCCGTTTCCATTTGATTTTTACTATATCGTTGCTGCTGCTGCGCTGAACTTGCTCATGTGTAAATCACCACCACCACTGACGTAATCAGCGACAAAAGAAGCGTCCGCTGTAGTTTTTTCCTTTTTCCCAGCATCATCAACTTCGCAGCTGCTCAAAGAGTTCTATCCAAAAGCGGGCGGGCAAACCGTGGGTAGTCTCACTTGCGATTGAAACCGTGAGAGAGCAACATTCTGAGAGAAGAGAAGACGCCTCTCTCTCTCGCCGTCGACAGCGAAGACGAGGTGTAATTAGTGTGAACGTTGTTGTATGTTTAATAGACGAAGTGTGTAAAGATTACCAAGAAGGAGGCAGTTTTTCGAGGGAAATTGTAACAAGTTTGAAGTCTGTGTGGTGTCAAGTTTTGGAGTTTGGATAAAACCTTGGGTATCTTACTAATGGGACTTTTTGGAGCACCGTGAAACGAGACTGAGATTCAAGGTATTTTAGCGAGTTTTAAAAAATTGTATTTCCCGTGCATTTTTTTCCAATGCTTATCATTGTTTAGTATTGGGATTGGGCAACTCGGAAAAACATACACAGATTTAACAATGGCAAAATTACAAAACAGGATGACTAATTCCTTTTTTGTCGCTCTGGGGAGGGTGGTGGTGTTGTATAAATAAAAAAACTGTCGTGCGATTGTGCCTGATTCAAGCAAATAATTACCAGGAATTTAAAAAATGCGAGTGAATGACAGCTGCATGACTTGTCTGATATTTTCTTGATCTGCACCGTAATACATCTTATCTTTAGGCATACACGCTTATAATCTGGGTATCTTGTGTCTCTGTTGAAATTGGACTTGGTATTCAGCAACATTGCATGGCCATACACAACAAGTACCATCAATTACTATTATAGGCAGTTATTGTATTCCCTCTTTCACATTCATTCTCCTCTCTTCCTTTTGTTTGCGTTTTATGAAAGGTTACTCCTGAAATTGTAAAAATTTCCCCATGTTTTACATCAGTCAGTAGTGGGCACAAAAACAGTCATAAAAACCGTCATAAAAAGGGATATCCACACTTCAAAAGATTATAGCCGCAAGCGTTTGATGTCGAAGCAACAAAAATATCTACACACTGCGAGTATGTGTCATAAAAACGGATGACAGGTAGGTATTTTGAGTTTGTGCAAATTGCAAAAACTTAATTTTTTGCTGCCTTGACGTGTTTATTTGGCTGATGCAAAGCAACACACACAACACTAAAAAAAGAATGAGCGTTAGTTAAAAGTTATTATTGTGACATGCTAAAATATAACAGCAGTCTTGTCATCCATTAGTCATTAGTATTTTAGTATTGTCATTGTCATTTCTGCCACTGACGCCGTACCGTCGTCGCCGCACCGCGTTTCACTGACAATGACGACGCTGCAGTTATTACCATTTTAAGCCATTGCAATATTTAGTATTCTTCGGTGTGCTTGTCTTTATGACAGGGAGGATGCGTTTTACGAACACGTACTCAAACAGCTATTATTGGTGCATTGCTTGCATTGTAATAATAGATTGCAAAACATTTTCCGAACAGTGGAAGTGAACTTTCAGGGGGATTCTCAAACTGTTGCTGGTATTGCAAATGACGTAGTGGTTTTTGTAGAGGCATAATTATATTATTAGTTTTAACAACTTCAATAAACAGAAACTGGGCCAAGCAAGCATTTAACGAACAAACGCAGACAAATGGGTGTAGTACACCGTCGTTAATAAGTTTAACAACGGTCTTGTTTTCCTACAGGGTTGTGTCATCTTCAGGGTATCGTGCATCTGTTGGTTAGGTCACCGCAAGAGGGGTCTCTGCCAGAAAAAACACTATTATTTTGAAATGTACCAATACCAATAAAATAAACATGACGCACTGTTTTACCCCAGAGTACAGTCAACTTAAAAAATGTTGCGAAAGCGGTCTAAGAAGTGGGTTCAAACGGTACAGAGGATGATTTCCTTATGTTCAAAAACTTTCCCAAAGTCCAGCGTTTTTATTGCGTATCATAGAAATGAATGTTTCGTAGCTTGTTAGATTGCATTACATACGATTTTTTTCAATTTAAAAAATGGAAGGTCGCTCACTACTTCTAGCAAATCAGATATACGTAGTGGATTTTGTTTGTACGTGAGTAACGACGATGCAGACTGAGACAAAAGGATAAAAAACCACAATCGAAATAGTAACAACATTTTTCCCTTGTAAACACATTCCAGTTACGCAGGTCAGGATTAGATCATTATTGTTTTTGTGGAATAACATGAATTATAACTTAATGTGGCTTTGTGGCATTTTATGATGTATCCAATCCAGCCCAAATAACAGAGTTGATTGTATGGGAAAATCTAAAAAAATACATGAGGTGCCGAGGTGCGGTCTCCGTTTTCCCCTGCAACTTGATTATCTCATCAACTATTTTCATTTATTTCATTTGGACATGGACAAACGGAGTGCATTTGTACCTACTCACGTGACGTGAATAAAGGGTTTCCTCAGAAGATATTTCGTTGTAGAATAAAATTTCATAACTGCATGAGGGGAACGTGACGCAGGTGACAAAACAAACAACAACTCCAAATCAGTCGCAAAACTGGAAAATATTTCCAGCAGAGCTGTATTATTTAATCCCACGGGATAATCAATTCAGGAAACATTTTCCATTTCGAACTTGAATAAGAAGGTCACATTTAAGTAAGCGCGCACGCACCTTTTAAAGTACGAAGTCCGGTGACAGCTAAACACAAACGAGTTTCTGGTTTATGTAACTTTGTGTCACGACGCCCCGTAAATCAACGTTTGGTCATAGTCACAAATACACACCATTACATACAAAAGGTATTCCCAGCCCAAAGCTAACAGTTTAGTTTATGTCGGCCAACATCAACGTCCACTTGTATCAGTATTTTTTGTGTTGGGCTAGACATTTAGACATGTAACACCTTTATTGTATCTTTCTATAAAAAAAGTTTACATAATATTTTATCAATAAGGTATGCATATGATTGTGTGTGTGAGTGTATGTGAGGTTAACCTTGAGAAAGAAAAATACCTTTTCTTCATTTTAAAACAGCCCACGTTTTATGATGATTAAAATGAGTTTCATCATTATTGATTAGGTACACAGTACTTATATTGAACATCTTGAGATATCAATATAACACACTTTATGTCTAAATCCACTTTTCAGGTGTACGAGAATAGTAATTGGAAACCAGGCAAATTAATCTTCTACAAGAGTGACTGACAACGGACAACGACCACTACGACCAGTAGTTGGGCTGGGAAGAACAAGGAGAAGAAACAAGCAACCATAAATCCAAAACCACTTACTTTAGAGCTGAAGACTACAAGACCCAGAAGCAAGTGTTATACCACACGACGAGCTCACCCAAAAACAAGCATTCAGCCATCTGCATAATATACGACTGCCATATAACTTTTTTCTGATTGCCGATGCCGACGTTATTAACATAAATAAACCACTTTTGCATGTCCCACAACATTTCATATTGAACAACCAAACAAACTGAAAAGGAGAAAGAAAAACGACAAGAATTTTATTGGAACGCCAGCTGGTGTTACACTCTCGTTATATGCTTTTTTACCGGAGACAACCACAAAAAATTGTTTGGTTCTTTCTTCATGACAGAAAAACACCCATAGAATTCATTGAGGAATAGAAACATTGCATTGTCCACGGGTTCGTCTCCCACAACTCGCTACAACACAATAGAAAGAAACTACTCTTTCTGACGGCTGTACACACGACGACGACGACGGTAGTGCCCATATAAGCAGATTGTAACCTTTTGTTTGCTTTGCATGCAACGGTGCGTTTTTGAGCCCAAGTGCAAACTCGAATCCACCATCCATCAGTCTTCCCATTTTGCAAAATCGATTTTAAACTTTTCCCCTTTCTTTTGCCCAGAAACAAGAAAGATACAAGGTATCCAAGAGCAATACAGTTGTACTTTCACTACCAGAAAGGCGCAATACTGGGAGAGGAGGAGCGACAAAAATTTCGTGTTCATTTGTACTCTCAAAAAGCTGATATCTTTCTGCAAAACGCAGAAAACAGTAAATTTAAAATGGAGCTGGAAAATCACATAATCATCTTGATCGTCGCTGCCTGTGCCATGGTCTGTGTGGTCGTTTATGAAATCTTTGTACAATGTCGGTCGAGATCAGCATCTACCCTCGCGGCGTCTACAGATAAGTCGGGTTCCTGTGACAAGTTGGAAGAACCGCCACCATCCTACGACTCACTGTTTCCGTAGACTATTAGGCTGTTCAATAACATTATATTTACATTAGTAAGCGCAACGAACGTAGAAACTTTTTCGTATTTATACTGCTTACGTGTGGAAGTGTTGTTGAGTAATATAGCTAGCGATACGGTGGTTTGAATGTGTGATACAAATACGAGGACATGGATGAAAAAATTACAATTGAACTGAGATGTAAATTAGGTACATTATTGTGTAAATATTTTAGAATAACATTTTGATGTTTTTTATTCAGTTTGGTATCATACGTGCGATCCAATATTTTCCTGTTACAATGCAAATATTGAATGCTGACAATTTCAACGGCTGCATTCAAGAACACAAGTGTAGTAGAAGAACTTTATGATACATACACAATATTATTATAGCTAAATAGTGACGGAACAATGATTGATGTCGTCAACCCCGATACATCAAGTAACAAAGATTTCTTTAACAATACCTATGAACAAACGGCATTAGAAGTAAGTATTGTTAAGTCGATTAAAGAATGTTTAAAAGATTACGGAGACGATTTTCTTACACTTTGTACTAGCAAATATCGTACGCCAAAGCTAAAGTGGCGTTGTACACACCATCAACAACAAACTTTATGGGAGCTACTCCAGCTCTTTCATTGTAAGACTTGGACATTTCAACAAATAAATTATTTTGATATTCCTTACATTACATTACAATGTGTAGCATTAGTTATTGAACAGTAGTAATAATACATGCATTATAGTTTACTCTGTCTTCGGAACGACTACAAAACTAAGTAGCATTTATTTATTTCATTTTCATAAACTTTATTTGGAACGACTATATACTGCGTGTGAGCGGGGTATAGTGTATACTCTGATAATAAAATCATTTTCAGATGTCCCCCTTTGTGCCTAAAAACTAATTACTATTATGAATGATACCTACGTAGTGTATATCACTTTCAACAACAATCTTTTTTGCTACAGTCACTACAACCACAACTCAAACCACAACAGAGATTGACAAAAAGTCATCTTGGAGAATGGAAGTAGATTTATATCACAATATCACGTCATTATCATTGCGTAACACGTAACATGTAAACTAACATATATTGTTAAATTACTACGATTATAACAGCACATTATCTGATATCTGCGCCACACTGGCTAAAATGCTTGTGCATACTAATCTGTGGGAGAGTCTATAAATATTAAATTAAAAATTGAAAAATACTGCAATATATTACTTAGCTGTTGGATTGACATTAAAAATGCAAAACACTTGAAGTTACCAACATTATAGGACTGCACACCCTGGCATCAAACTCTTCTTATAGTTTAAATTCCACTCCGTAAATCTGCCTTACATCAGATTCATCAAACACCATTCAGAAATTAATAGTATGGATAAATATATATGCAATATTTCCATTCTAATATTTCTAATTCGTTTTATACATTTCTATACCTTAGGAATCTACTACCTCCTACTCACAAATACTCGGCTTCTTGAAAATTTGCATTCTAATTACTAAATAACATTTTAATTGAGATCTTTGTCATTTGTTCATTTGTTATTCATGGGAGACGTTTAAGCACACAATGATATGGTATGGGAAGATTTAACTACATAAATTGCTATGCGGGTACAAATTCAGTGACTGTTGAGAGAGAAAATTTGCATTGTAAAGGTAAAGTGAGTATATTATTTTGTTAGTGTTAAAGAAATCCTGGTGGATGCCATCTGCTAAAGTTGAATTTACAGGAATAATATTAAAATTCGGCTGTGAATAGTTCTCCATTGTTGCTCGATTCCTCCATGCGTTTCATTAGAATTGTGTGAAGTTCCTCCATTCTTTTGAGCACATCTACAGCTAGTTCGTCAAGACATGTATATCTGACCTTTTCAAAGGAGTAAAGCGCTTCTAAAAATTCTAAGAATTTGTCCTGTTTAAAAAGAAATAATATCATCATTAAAAAGAAATCAGGGGTAGCATGCTAATCAATATTGTTAAGGCAGCATACTTTGAAATAATTGCACAAGTCCTGTAATCTACTTGGTGGTCCCAAAAACCCCCACGCTAGTGTTGGCATAATGTGTTCTGATAAGTCATAAAAGTGGCCCATAAATCCCTCCGGATAACGAAGCCACTTTCTCTTTGTTTTCAAAACTGACCACACAGCTGTACCCAGCGCCGTTTCCTAAAAAATATCATTATCATTGATCTTTTTTTTAAATAGAATTAAGATATGTTTCATGGAGTACGACTTCTACCTTGAAGGAATTAGATAACCAACGATTCTGTGTAACCGCTAAAACAGAGGCGGGTGGAGCCTCAAGGTCTTCAAAAGCGTCCAGGAAAATGAAATCCAAAACTATATCATAAAATGTTAAAGCGCGAAGGCCTCGATCTTTCAACTCGGATTCTATCAATGCCCAGTTGGATCCTTCTTGGCACCATGTTACTATTACACATTATCACAATATCAATACTAATCTCTGTTGCTAAATACATCAACTAGAAAACTGCATTGTTTAAGATACCCATATTGTCTAGAGAGTCTTGAAAATCTGAAGGATCCTTGTCTGCTTTTAGCATGATTCCACTGAGCACCTCCTTTCCCTTGTTCATGATCCAAAGTCTCTTTTCGCCATCCGATATTATTCTACTGAAGGCTCCCCGCAGGCAGTGAAGCTTAGCTAAATACTCCTGATCTCCATTTTGACAATTCACCATGTCTGTTTTCAGAGATCGGTATGGCACTGTCCCAGCTTCCACCAGGCGCTGAGCTGCAGCATACAAGGGGAATTCTGCATCTCCACCTTCTCCCGACATGCCAGCAACTTGAAGACTTTTTGTTATTTCCTCATCATCTGACAGCCAATCTTCCGCCGACATAAATGATTCCACGGAACTAACTGATCTTAAGCGACCATAGCTTTTCTCAGAGTACAACACGGAGTTCTAAAAGCATTTAGATGTATATGTTAACTGTTATTCACACTTAACGGAAGATAATGGTTGTTTCGTTATAAAGTACCTCATTCAGGTACAATTCTTCAGTGGCTTTCTGTAACTCATAAGCCAAATCTAAAATGCGCACAAGCTGCTGCTTAGTTGTGGCCTCCCGTTGATCTCCACTCTCGACATTTTCGTCGATCATGTGCAAAGATTCTTCCCAAAATGATATAGACTTTTCTAAAGTTTCCAAGCCTAAAAGCAACATATTATTTGTGTTGTAATACAGTGTAAATATAACTAAACGACATACTACTATTGGAGGTAGCTTTTCAAACATGATGATAAAAAGGCTACTTCATCTAGAGTATAATTTATACCTAAAACTCCTAATTGCGTACAATTTAAACTGCTATTATGAGGTTCTACAGATATAAGAGTACTTTGAGTAAGCACTGACGAAACAGAAGATGATCGCTGCCTTAAACTTTCCGATCGTCGTAGTCTAGGACTTGCGGTCAAAGCTGATGCCATTACTTTGGAGTAATTGGATCCAATACTAGTTCCTGCGAGAGAGTAAAACCATTGCATTCAACATGAATTCTGCAGTAGAATAGAAATTATCCCACTAACTTAAAGTCAATACCTGCATCGCCTTCATCTAAAATTATAGAATCTCGCAACAAATTTTGAGTTGTTTGCTCCTGCGCCAAAGATGCTGCAGGACTGCGGCTACCTAATCTGTTCGAAGGACGGTGGGGACGACGTCGTAAAAGGTATCTTGCCATAATTCCAACAACAGTTACTCCAACGCCGATAGTTACTAGGATTAGCTGTGGCAAAAACAATAAAAAAGTTAGATTGTGTTGAATAATAAGTCACAAATTCTTCATCAGCAATTCTTATTGCCGTACTACAACAAAATACCACATTTACGCACATGATTTGATTGTTATTGATTTTGATAATTTGACCTACCTTTTGCTGAGTCGAGAAAGTTGACCCGGAACTTCCTTGAAGGAACTTCATTTTGAACTATAGGTTGATTTACTAGTCAGCAATTGCAGCAGAGAACCATGGGCGGCAAGGGTGCGTGGTGCCTAGGGTGCAGGGGGAAAGATACGTGTGTCTTGGATGTTGGATTCCACTTTAACGTCTACTCTTCACACTACCACGTGCGACATGCAACAATACGCAGCGTAATGGTAAGTGAAAAACGATTGAACATTGTCCATTAATAGCTTTTCTCCCACTCCATTTTTCACTCCGGTTGTTTTTCTCCCGTTTTCGACTATCCTCATTCAATCATCAATATATCCAATATAATCACAAATAACAAGGAAACTAATTATCAGAAAAAATGAAGTCGCAAAAACTCATGTTGCACAATGATTCTTATGATGTCGTCACATTACTCCCTCCCTAACTATTCTTTAAACCATAATACTTCTTGTGTTTGTGCTGCACCAATACCTACGTTGTTGTTGTAGTGGCGATATAATATCATCACATGTTGAGTACACTAATTTCATTAGCGCGTTTGACATTTTCCCCATGTATCGCACCATAAGAAATGTTAAGTCAGTGTGTATTTATTCGGCAAACTTAACTTGTCCCATTTACTCTTCCCCAGCTTACATTCCATTGACCACTACTGTTGACTCTCCAGCCTGCCCCTATCAGATCTGAAACTGTGTCGATTTTCCTTTTCCTAGTCTGTGTAGCATTGCACAAAAATTGCACCTCTCTAGTAAGGAGTAATTAAACGGAACCATGTTCTAGGGTTATATAGTCGTTTAATGTGCCAATTTGGTACATTCATCTTCTCTTTACAGGGTTTTCATCGCTTTTTATGGACTTTTTATTTAACACCATGCAATATGCATGGTCACAAAATCCCGGGAGAGAAACAGAAAAGTACCGTTTTCGGGCAGAAATCACGGGTCCACCATCCCTAGACAAACAGATAGATACATTCCATCCAAGAGATGAAGATGAGATAGATTCCAAGTGCAAGGTGCAAGTACAGTAAGTAGTACACATATTTACACACTGTCCATATATAGTGTCGTTTTACTCCGTACTCTATGCCAAGTTGCAGTACCAAAATCTTGTTTTATAATGGACTGATTCAAAAAAAAATTTCACCTGCGAAATAAAAAGAGTGGATGCGTGCAATGCAGTTGGTGAGTGTTGTGCATTGTGGATGAAGATCATCACGCATACTAGTACGTGTGTATGTAATGTAGTTGCACCGCTT
>JAHZNE010008213.1:0-24181 GCA_027744055.1 Callyntrura sp. NNG-2020
GTAATGGTGTAGCTTTTAATAACTGCGGTAGTACTGGTAGTAGTTGGAAGTAGTTGTTGTAAAACTAGGAAAAGTAGTAGAAATATAGTTATTGTTATTAATGGTAGTAGTGTGTGTTTACGGTTAGACTGGAGAGACGCGCGCTCAAAATGCTAATTAATTTTTTTTCTGTGTTCACTCCACCGGTATTCAACGAAACTGAAAGAAGGACTGGTTAAAACTACTACTGTAAAGTATCATATATCAGTATCCGCTGCTGCGGGAAGATTGGCATTTCCAAGAAAGTATTTTTTCAGTTTAACATATATAAGTGACTTTGATATTTAAAAAAAATGAACAAAATGCAAGTCTTTATTGATCTAGCGTTCCAATGAAGTTAAAGTTATACATGACATGACAAGAAGAAAGCAAAACGAAAAAAAGATTGTTTGAATGAGAAGCAAAATGCTCGTAAGATCGTTATAATTAGTATTTTCATGTGAAATGAAAAATGAGTAGTATTATCAGACGTGAATGTGTTATCTAAAGCTAGTTCACTATTACTTGATATAAGAAGGAACCTGTTACTGTATTAGCTAATCTACGGATCTATCATGTCAAAACGAAAAGTGTCAACGCAAACTCAACTCAGTTTTTCTATGCATGTTTAAAAGAGAAATCAGTTTGGAATTTAGCAAATTAGTTTTAGCAATTTTTTTTAAAATGACACGATCATCATTTTTTTCACACTGACTGTGTTGTTGTGGTAAAGGGCATGTGAATCCCAAGAGTGGACGGAAGTGCGAGAGTCACAGGTCATATCGTATTCGTATGGCAGCCGAGACACGGAGCCGTCGATCTCAAAGTCTTGCAAGTCATCGGTATGAACACTGACAGGTTCTAAATCGCGAATCTCGTCGAGGAGCGCGTCAATCTCATCTGTCGCGTAGAGATCTGACACTGAGTTTATGTAGCGAGCTGAGGCAGATGCCGAACCTGATTTGACACTCTGCTTTTCACTCACACTCAGCTGCTCTGATTTACTCCAATCTCTCGGAATCCCGCACTTGGACGGCATTGTCCTTCTTGGCCAACAACAACAACACCAGCATTAGCAGTAGCAGCAGTAGTTGGTGTTGCACTATAACCATTCCTTTTTGCCTTCTTACTCAAAACTTTCCGCCCCTTTGCTTTCCCCACTAGTTTACTTTTATCTAAGGAAACAGTCAGCGTCGGAAGCAGTAATGATGAAAGGAGAAAGTTTCGACGTCCACGGGAAAAAATGACGGCAGTAGTTGGTTTCTCCTCAGGAAAATGAACTACCAGTTTGCCCACAGAAACACCACATTCGGATACACTTTCCCCTATCTTTGTCGTCACAACCTGGCAAATTATCTTTAAACAGCCGCCAATTAGGGTAAGAAACAGGTTGCCCACGAGCAAGTAAAGTACAACGAATTTTCTCACAACCAATACATCCCTGCGTGGGGAAAATATTTGAAAATGTTCACAGTTTTCCCCCGAATGTTCACACACACTCCAAGGAACGTTGTCACTGGTATTGGAAAATAGTTTCTGGTAAGTCGCTTTAGACTCGACTATTTGTGGGGCGTCGTCCTGTCTGGTATGAAAATAACACTGAAGAATAGGACATGCCTTAACATTAATAATCGGATAACTTTCATGAACAAACAGACCACAACAACTGGTACGGCGACCACCAGCAGCACAACCCGGCACACTACTTCCACCAAGTCCAACGACCCATCGTCCACTGCCACTATGCTTGCTTACTCTAGAACTTGATACTAACAACTGGCCCCTACCACTGTTGCCGAAATTCAACTCACTTTCACCAGACGATGTTGACGGTGCTGGAGCGCAACACCAAGAATAACAAAAACTTGCCAGTTGAGACTCATCAATAAGTAGACAGCCACTGCAAGGACGACGACGGTGATGATGATGATGATGATGATGATGATGTTGCTGAAGATGACTAGAACTAGCGCTACTACATATCTGGTTACTACTACCGGTCCAAAGGTTGCTACTACACAAATACGAAAAAATGCTCATCTTTTCTTCTCACGGCTTTCATGCTAATAAAGGAAGATGGGCTCGCACAACGTTGTGGCCCTCACTACCTGTAAATTTTATTCGAAACATCGTTCCCTGGCAGAATTACATCTTGTTCATTAATATTTCCACAACGCGGATTGCACGTGCTTCTGCTGGATCACAGTTTCGACGAGAACAGAGAAAAAATATGTTTGTATGTACACCAGCATTGCTTTGTAAGTACCTCAACCCAATAAATAATGCATCTATTATTGAACTGTCAATGAGTCTGGGAGTAGTAGTGTTCCCCGTACCGTTTTATACCATCTTTCCGAGGCATTATCTTTCTTCCGAACCGGGAAGCGTGTACACAAGGAACAAAATTCGCCGTAAACTACGCTAAACAATAGAAGAAAAGAAATTATTCATGCGGAGCCTGTATTTAGTCTCTCTCCTACATTCCAATAGGTGTTTATTGTTATGAAATCGCTTAGAGGCGGACTGAGGAGAAACGGTAGAATAAAACCACTTCTTCCATTGTTATCAAGACTCGAGATTATTTTGGAAAGTCAACATCATCACTACCAGGCTATAGAGAGTTGGTTACTACGGGCTCTTGCTACGGTTTATATCAGAGATCTTCAAGAATGACACAACACAAGTGCGTACATGCCCGGAAGCATAGTTTATTATTACGCTTGGCTGCATTCATCGTTTTTCGAGAGGGGTTTTACTGTGTCGAGTGTGTGAAACGCGTATACATATAAACGTAGATAGATAGACAACCGCAGTAAGCACTTCCCCCTTTACGCTGATGGAATCTGAATATACCGAGTATAATGGGTTTTCACATTCATCCCAACAACATCACCGTCACAATATTAACTTGCGTGTCAATAAACTCTCCAAAAGGGAGAACATCATAATACTTCGCATCACAGAAACAAGCTTGTTAGTAAAATGGCCCAGCCAGGGAACACTGTATGGCCGAAATAGAAATACATATTGATTACCCTATTGGAGAGTGAAAGGTTTTCCACTCTTCAACGACGACGACTGGTCATTTGTACTAGCTAATGGTAGAAATTTTTCCAGTGTTTCACCAACACAACAACGCCATAACAGAAACCTTGTCGGTCTCTTTTTCCCGTGGTATTTTTCCTCTTGGCGGAGAAAAGGCAACGAAAATATCGAGGCGAAGGTGGTAGTGGGGGTGATGGTGATGATGGTGATGATGATGATGATATCAATAGTATCGCGGCATTAAAAATACCATGGCTCTGTTTTGGAAAACAGAAATGGTTTGTTTTTAGCCCGCGGTGTCTTGCTTTTGTTGCTGCTATTAAACTACAACGCTTTCACCAACCGGCCGTCGTCATCATCATCATCATCGTGGATTCACGTTTTGTACACAAATACACACACAAACACAGAAAACTACAAAATGCTTTTTTGTTTGGTGGGTTGTTTATTTTATTTTTCATTCTCCTTTCTTTCTCCGTGAGAATGAAAGTTGCTTACATTTTTTCTTTTATTCATTTTTACTGACTTTCAGCTTCTGACCGTGTGTATACGTCCAAACGGGCTCGGAGCACAGAAAAACACACAGCTTCACAAAATCTCCCTGTTTTATTCTCTGGCTACCACTTTGTACACTGGGAAAGTAATATTATTTATTCCTTGTACTCAGACATTTTTTCCCTTGTTCATTGCTTTACATATTATATTACATATTAGCGTGTCAAATGCATATATTCTAGACAAAACTCTGCTCAAATTTTTTTAACACGTTTGCTTCCATTCACTCACTGCTATTCACATTTTCTATAATAATAAAAAACATCTATTTTACTTACAATGATGATGGCTACAACTTGCTACTACTCTGGTAGATGCACTGCTGCCGCTGCTGGTCTACTGTTATAATTGTTGTAGGCACCCACACACACACACACACACATACACACACATACAAACACACTCTTTTCTCCCGTTCTCTCGCAACAACAGCTCGAGACGTCTGCTAATATTGCTACTCCAAAGCATATAATATGCGGTCTGTAAAAAAAAGTACGCCGGGTCCCCTCTCTTTTTCTCCAGCAGCAGCTACAACAGCAGCAGTAGTAGCCCTGTATGTCCTCTAGGAACCCATTGGAGGAACGTATATTATTGCAGCAGTGGTTGTTCTAATAAGTGGTCCGAGAGAGTGACTGAGCTTAAGTTGGGTAAAAGTGAGTGGTGCACGACATACAAAAATACGATATAGTATATAAAAATAGGTACATCTATAGTAGTGCACGCTTTTGCTTTTTTGGTATCGCCAAGTACTTTTGTAATAAGGTTAATACAGAGAGCAGTGGTGGTAAAGCTTTCACATCACATGATGCTGTCTGAAGATAGCTGTCTACACATTTGAAATGCAGCTTGCTTTCCCCTATACAATGATAATATGAAAGTATCATAAACTCTTCTCTCTAGATGTACATGTACATCTTTACACAAATGGAGACACACACAGAATGAGAGAGAGAGAGAGAGTTGGTATCTTGTTGTTTTTGGAGGAAGGAAAGGGGCATACATATATAATATTACAATCATGACAATGCCCAGTGTAAACTGGAATAAAATACAACTATTGTAAAAAATGCTGCTTTTCTCTTGTACAAAAAGCTCTAGTAGGTAGATATGTTCTTACCATCTCTCTCTCTCTCTCTCTCTCTTTTGTGATAAGACTAGACTACATGCATGCGTTGGCTCATATGTACAAGCATTCATATGCTCCACTCTCTGCATTTCCATATTATCTCCTTAGCCATAAGTCTTATCACTCACTATCACTTGCTCTCTCTCCCTCTCTTTCTCCTTTTTTTCTCTCTCGCAGCCCTTTCCCCGTTCCAAGAAGATATCTTTAGAATAGACTTCTTTTATAAAACCTTTAATGTTTCCCTAAATCGCATTATTTTTTGTATTCCATGTATATTCCCATTTTAGACGTACTCTCATATATTTCACCAAAGCGGTCTACTACTCCAGAGGGTCAGAGCTTGAGAAGAATGGCTGTTAGCCGAGAAAGCAATGGTTTTTCTTCTGCTACTTTCGAGGACAAAATGAATATGTGTTTCCTCTGTTTCAGCCGAGAGATAATGCCTATAATACCCTATACATACAATAGAGAGCAAGAAGTTACTAGCAGTGTGCCACTAGGAGTTAAGCATCAACAGCAAGTGAAAAAGATAAGATATTAGAGTAGCAGTGGTAGCAGTAGCGTATAGTCGTGTCAGCAGCCAGCAACCTCAGCATCAACATCATGAGACACCGCACCGGCAGTGCAGAACTTGTGTTCTGCTTTCTGGGAGAAAAGAACAAGTTACAAGGAGGGAGAGAGAGAGAGAAAGAGAAGAAAAATCCGGAAAGCAAAAGTAAAGTAAGTGGTAGTACAGCAGTAGTGGCAGCGCAGCAAGAACCAATATCAGGGAGAAACTGTGTGTCTGTGTGTGTGCAGAGCTGGTGATCTAAGAAAGAAGAGAGAGAGAGAAGAGAAAAAACGGAGAATCAAGAAAGTGTTGAAATAATGTTATAACAGACGTGGTGGACTTCATATACCATATAAAAAGATAACTTACTCAAAACAACTACTACTAACTACTCACTACTATTACAACAACGACTACTACTATGTATGATAATGTGGTGATACGTGCATACTTTAATTCAAAAACGTGGGCATCTTTTCCTTACCAATGTTGATACGTATTAGCAATACTTACACGCTAATGTATGTAACGTGCTCTCTTGACTGGGGAAAATAATAGTGATGAGTAAAGATGACGACGACGACGACGACGAATGATGAGATGCTAGTATGTTGTTGGTGATTACAGAACCGCGAGTTTCCTTTTCTTCACGGGTAGTGGTGGTGGGAACACAATTTCATCCAAGATGAGACGATGATGATGATAATATGATTGTGTTGGACTAATACTACAAGATGTTGTCACAATAGGAGAGAAAAGGGAAGAATAAGCGTATTTTATGCCAGAGAAAAAGTATCACGCTGGTTTGCTGAATGATTCAACTCAATTTGGATGTAACTTTGAAAATACGTACCGATTTTTTTTGTTGGGGATTTTTTTTTCTTGTCGGTTAAGTGAATTCCGGGGAAATGCACGCGAAACTACCACAATCTAGCCAAACTGGCGTGTTAGTCTTTTTATGGACCGTAGTGATAAAACTTGCAGGGCAAAAACCGAGAGAGATTCTGGAAGTACGGTTTTACTGCAAAGATTCATTTTCATTGTAGTAGGTGTGCGTTTACGCAAAAATTGCCTCTCTTCTTAATAGGTCGAAATGGCGGAGGAAGAATTAGAGATCATTTAATATTTACCACCTCATTCCCTTTTAATACTGCGGTCGTTTCCATTATTTTTAAACGGAGCAGCTATTCTGATATTTGATCAAGCGAGAATGGT
Organism: Callyntrura sp. NNG-2020; assembly: GCA_027744055.1. Lineage (NCBI taxonomy): Eukaryota > Metazoa > Arthropoda > Collembola > Entomobryomorpha > Paronellidae > Callyntrura > Callyntrura sp. NNG-2020. Next base: position 6,510 of record JAHZNE010008213.1, read on the forward strand.
TATAAGGAGAGAAAAACTGTTCTACAAATTCATCGGAACTTTTCCACGGCCTTTTAATTTTTTTAGACTGAAAAGGAGAGAGAGAGAGAGAGAGAGAGAGAGAGAGAGAGACGGACAAATTCGCGGCTTATCTACTTTTGACATGGGAATGGATCCAGCATCGGTAAAAATGCACGTCCCTCTAGAAAAACAACAAGCGGGAAGGTATAATAGAAAAAAATGGGAGGAAAAATGTACGAAGGCTCCCGTAATATGCCTTTAAGCCTGGATGAATGACCATTTACCAAATTATTGTCATTACATTTCATTTGAAAAAGGTCGTATGAAATTTCGGTAATAAATCTGTGTATTATGTAGGTACCTACACACATACCTACCCGCATTCATTCATTTTGTGTACAACCAAACATGGAAAAGTTGAATGTACAAATATGTTACTGTGCGTGCATCCTTATTGCCAGACCTTTCATATTTTTTCCCATTTATTCTCTCATCCCCGGCGTAATACACGACGAGTTAAAATGAATAACTTCATTTCCAAAAGTAAGGGTAAAAATGAGTACCACAGCACCACCGTGCTGAAAAATTTATGCCCGACGGAAGCTTTCATTGTTATTACCCGGAATGTGTTTTGTATGCAACATAATACACCCAGGCATAAAGGCACCGTCCTTTTTTTCTGCTGCTGATGATGATACGGATTCCCATCGACATCTGTATAAAACTTTCAGTGTGTTTGTGCGTTAAACATGTGTGCATGCATTTAATCTTAGATTTACTTCGTACGTTATTGTTGAAAATGATTATCCCTGTCGCAGATTACATTTCAAGTATTTGCCCCCTTACACTCCATTCATACAACAGCACACACACACTCTCTCTCCTTATATTATGCAGTCCGGGAAAAAATAAGGGGTGCATTTCAAATAATATCAAAGTATACTCTGTGTGCTCTTGTGTGTGTGCATACACACAAACCTAACGCGAGAGTATGTCAAGTTTGTTTGAAATTTTCTATAAGGATCCCCAAATATTGAGAAGTGCTGCTGCGGATCTTAAATTAAAAAATATATGGGTAGTAGAATCGCATCATCATGAGTTTGTAAAAGGTATAGATGAATCATGTATTTTATGTGGGGATACGTGTATAATTGTATGTGTGTCTGTGTGTGCGTTATATATGGGCCTAGTAAAAAGCGAGACCCCGAATGTGAATCGACCCGAATCCCACCGAGCAGCCAGAGTTTTGGATCGATGATGGGAATGCTAGCTTGCATTCAAATTTTCTTGGTCATGTATTTTCAAGGGGGAATTACCCGCATGAGGGTTCTTTTTCCTTGCTTTATTTAAGTAGACACATGTATGTATATATTCTCTGTCTTTTTTAAACTATCCCGATCCTTTTCACTATCCACACAAATATTTACGTGTAGATATAGACAGACACACACAGACAATCTTGTGGGGTTTTTGTGACTATGCAGTTGATACAATGATATATATATATATATAAATGTATTCATAAAACGTGAAATTGTTAAAGCAATCCACGGAGAAAGTGAATGCTAAGAGAGTTTATTGCGCCTTCAAACCACACGCTGTTGCAATAATGCATTAATGGAAAAGTGAAAAGTGTTCGTGTGTGGCAACTTTTGCCAAGCTGGCTATCCAATAATTGTAAGCAAAACGGAAGTCTACTTTGCCGTCCCCATGAATCTAGAAACGCATGCAATATTGGAGTAAGTAAGCAAAACTGCCAAAGTGCTGGGGCTCGCTGCTAGCCAGCCAGCCAGACTTTTTTTTAGACGGGGGAAATAAAATGTAATCTTACTTGGGTGAGAGTACAATACTGTTTTGTTGGTGGGCGTAAATTGTGAAATGAAAGAGTGAACATCTTTAAAGCTTTTTTTTGCAGGATGCTTTTTTCCACCTCTCCAGAAATCACTGCCAAGCTTATATACTTGAATGGCCTCTCTTTCTGGCTGGTTTGCAACGCATTCTTGTTTTGAGCTACGCATTTGTTTTCGAGGCTGCAACTGTGTAGGGTTGTTGTGATGAAAGGACGATTTCCAAATCTAACTTTTATGTTCTGCTTTTCCACCCCAATAGCTGGCAGTTTGTGAAGTATTTGATGTCTGAGTGTGATATTTGAGACGTACCAATGTATACATTATACAGGATATGCTACACACGCGTGTATAAAATGTGGAGATGCAATGGAAGTTGAATGGGGAATATAAAAACGCATAATCATAATAACAACAGGGAACACTGTGGCAATGGCGAGAGACGGGAAAATCCTAGAAGCGGTTTTATGCAGGGGTAAGGATAACAATTGGTGTATGATGCAGAGACGTGCAACGCAAACTGAAAGGGAAGCTCGGCTGAGTTGGGTGTTTGTAGTAGACTGAACAAACCGTGAAAAGGGAAAAGGAGGGAGAAATTGATGAATACGAGAAGCACTTTTATGGGAAGAAGGGATTTTTGGTCGAGATTTATCATCCTATTTTTACGATAGCAGCGACAAAGAGAGAGAGAGAGAGAGACTGACTCATGCTGGATTGCCAATTTAACTCTAGTATGCATATATACACCCTCATTTAAGTTTCAAATGGGAATAATTTATTAGGACAGGTTCTTCTACTTACAATCTTCATGAAGTTATCCGAAAAACAGGATTTGAATTTTCGTGGGTACAAAATGGGAAAGATTATAGTAAATTGCATATAGGGTCGTTTGTGAAGGTATCCGTCGCTCTCGAGTGTATCTGTATATTGACTGGCTGTGGCAAAGAATGTTTGAGCTGAATGAAAATGAGAGGGTACGCGTAATTTGTAGGTATCAGTTACCACCACCAGGATAAACATTTTTATAGGGAAGCTAATTGTGATGCAAAATGATGCGGTTGAATTTGCTAAGGAAAAAGAAACTTTTATTTGAGATGAAACTCGATATTACAAGCTTTTGAAAGATAAGGATGTATGTTGTCCCGACCGGCGAACTTGTGTTGTCTATGTAGCACTTGTTCCGTTATTCCGAGGAGGAAATTCCAATGGTACATTTGTAGAACTGCTGTCACTGTTCGTCACATCGAGTAATTGTAGTATGGCTATGATATACGTGGTAGAATTACTCATCAACTGTAAAAAATATATTGCATATTAGTGTCTGTCAACATACGTTTACGCATGGCGTGAAAATGTATACGTGCTCGAGAGGTTGTTAATTATTGCCATACGCGCTGGTACATATCTTGAAAATACAAGCTTATTGTAGACGTTTTATTACTTCAAATGCCGTATCTACTTACTGATAAAAACAAGGAACGCTGAATTGTTATCACATTGTGTAATCTAAACTCGTAAGGCCTTTTCGTCAGCAGATTAACAAACATTTGTATCTATAAAGAAACATTTTCAAAACCGTTATTTAAAAAAAATATACAAACTATTTAGCTATTTAAAGTAATTCCAGTGAAAGCATGAAAATTATACCTCAATTTGTCCTTTCATTTTAGATGGTTTAATGTCAGAAATTTCATGTATCACTTTCTTCTCCTACGTATTATTAACACGGACAATTAAAACATTAGTTGTGTTGATCGCGACTGTTCTATATGTGGCTGGCTACCTTATCAGAAATCCTATCCACCACGTTTGTTACCATTGATAATCGGAAATACTGAACAGTTCCAATGGAAGTTACTACCAATACCAGAGAAATTGAAATATCCCCATTTGCAGATTGTATTAACATCATCCAACTGATTATGGTCATAGAAAAGAGAAACAGCAAGATCAGAAGCTGGGATGATCCAAATATTCTCCTTAAAGCTTTAGACATTTTCCTCAAATCTTGTATTAGATTAAACAACGCCCTTAGGCTATATTTTCCTTTGTAGAAATACATTTTCGACTCGATTAATGCCTCATTGATCTAAATAATATGCCTAATATATTACTGCGCTGAAATAACTTGACAATTCATCCGCGGCAAAAATCAAATTAATTCTTACTTGAGAATATGCCTGTAACGTGGCTCGTAGGAAGATTCCAAGCTTGTACTGCTCGAAAGTGGTGTTAAGGACACTTGCACACCCAAATCCCACAAGCAACATGGATTGTTCTCTTTCCATCCAGGTGCAGTTGTTGTTTAAATTGAAAATGCATGCTTTGTAAAGTGTTCCAGACCAAATTATATAAAATGAGGATAGAACAAAGGAATATATACAAAAGAATTTTGATAACCGATCAACATGTCGTAGGTCAATGCATCTCCCGTGAAACACGGTACCAAAGTTGAAAACAAACTTTTCCCAAGTGTTCAGATACTCTGACAGTTTCGAAGTGGTAATAAAACTGCATGTTGCTCCGCCACCGCATGCCAAGAAAAATGAGGTTAGAAAAGCCTTCATGAGTGCATCCGCTTCTTTCGTGTTGTGTTTTGCTTTTCTTTTAAAAAAATACACTTTAAAAGTGACTTTAAAGGTTTAAAAAAATGGTAAATATATACCAGTTTTATAGCCAACTTACAGCCCCAAACCTGGTATCGTGCTCGCTTGATAATCCCCGTGAAATAGTCTGTACGCCAACGCTGCAAACCCAATAGTGTAGAACAAGGAACCGCAAAATGAGTACAATGTTAACCAAGATATCCTTTTGTAAGTGTACCGCCGGTAGGTTATTTGGGTATTTCCATGTTTGACGCTGGTAAAAAACAAAGGATTATTTCCAAAGCTGCGGAGAATGGCTAAAGGTCTCACAAGCGCGTCTGACAACAAAGAAAGCTGGCGTGCTGATTCATTTTCCACTCTTTCCGCCTCTTTTACCTCGGCATCAAACTTTCTTAGTAGTTGTAAATATATATCCGTTGAGGGGTTCATTTCGTTTGTGTTGCAGAGTTTTGCTTAAAACTCTTTTCGTAAACTGGTATTTTGTGCAAATCCGTAAATATTTAAGGTGGCCAGAAGAAAACCATTTAACAATTGAACTTGATAAATATGCTTGCTTCAAGTCGAATTGAATTGTAAACTAATTTGTTCAATTAAGAATATTAAATGAATGTGCAAAATATAAATAATTTTATGCATCGTCATGCTCCAGAATGCTGTTTAGATCAAGGTGATGATTAAAGATAAAATCCTCCTTTCAGAAATTGGTTTTGTAATTTTACTCTAAGCGTCGTGTATGAAATGTTGATGTTAATGTTAGGGCTTTCAACATAGTAAAATATAGAGGGTGTAGCTCTTCAATCCATCTATCCGATGTGTAACAAAACAGCAGGAAAGAAAAGAAAGCAACCACTTTGGATGAACGGTTTACCCAAACAAACAAAGGCGGTGCATGAAAATCAGTTTGGCATTTCGTTTATTCGCTTGCTTGGGAAAGTTGTGTAGTGCAACTTTTATTATTATTTATTTATTATTGACATATTGTAGTTTGATGTGAACATTTATGTCAACTAAAAGTTACTGTGTAAATATGCACATATGGTGCAATTGTGATTTTCAAAATTGGTTTGGTATTTGCTTTCTGTAATTAAATATGTCTTATTTATTCCATGTGGCTTTCACTGCGATCTCTCATATCAATATTTAATATTCCTAATAGGTTTAATTAGGTACTGACACTGAGGCTTTATAATTCTTTGGTACGCCAGAGAATTTATTATACACATGAAAATAATTTATGTGCAAATAAGAATATATGAGGAACGTCACTCATAATTTTCGTGCTACAATTAATTCATTAACGAGTTTTCTGCAAGTCCTGAAACTGGATCAAAACCATTAAATGGGTGGCAACTCCTCCAGCTAACTGAAAAAAGAATAAGGATGATACGTATCGTAAAATACTGCTGTTTCTCAGTTGAGCTTTCACTTTCACGATATACAGAAAAGTTACCCAAAAGATGAGACGGTTATCTAACGAAATTATATGACATAGATGAAACTTAATTGGTTTGCTCGTCATTACGTCGGCTATAAATGATTTCTGTAGGTTAGAGTATCAACATCAAGTAATTAGAGAATCGTTTAATGCAGATGAGTGATACTTACAATTACAATAATAAATATGCACCTCTGTGTCAGACATGAGATCGTTAGACTTCAATTCAACAATAAAATTTCGGATACGGCGTTCCTAATGGCAGGTTGTAGGAACGAGAAAAAATCAACTTGTTATTTAGACATATAAAAATAAATATGCAATTGACCATTTTGACCGGACTTACAACTTTTTGTATTCTTGCTTCCGTCGTTGTTTTTTTGTACAATCGCAACAGGTTCAAACAACAGTAGAATCCAGCCGAGACTGTAACAGAGGTCTTATATTCTGAAGTATTTACCAACATAAAGGAAAAGAGAACCCATGTTAAAAAGTTGGTAAGTAAAGTTCCTAACTCGCAAGGACCAATAATGTCACTTAATGTACTCGCTTGCGATTTTATTGACCGTCCCAACGTGGTCCAGTTGGCAATATCTTTGTGCTTCACAAAATATTGAACCACATGACGCTTCATTTGGCGTTCACTCTAAAACAACAATGATAACTTTTTGTCTCTGCAGAAAATCAATGAAAACGGCATAACAAACTATTGTGACAACCCACCTCTAAAAGCATGTTTTCAATTACGTGAAACAGACAAATGATTAAGGTATCTTGATAAAATCCAGCAGTATATCCTAATAATACCCCTAGAAAAGCCGACCATGCGTAGATATGGTCAGTTTTGCCTACACAAAGTCGACTGTTAGGATGTAATTGGAGGTTGAATATACATGGTATATACATATACAGTGAAATACTAGCAAAAACTGCTCCTGAGACACCGTTCCAAATGCGAGTACGGACAATGGCTTTCTTTGCTCGGGCAAAGTCACATTTCTCTCCTACAAAAGTGCTTTCAAATAGTGCGGAAAAGTTTGTCAGTTTCTTCATGAAGTCGGCTAGTTTACTGATTCTAGTAGTTATTAAAAATGGATTAATAAATGCCCAAAGGTAAAAAATAATAACGCAAGCGTCCAAGGTCCATCCAAAATGGGAATCCCTAATTTAAGTTAAAAAAATATTAAGTTAGTACAGGTGTTTGACATGTGGGATTAATCTCATAAAAATAATTTTTTAAACAGTTTACTTAGTTAGTCCAATAACTCCTCTGTAATTGCCTAAATATACGTCGTGTATAATTATTGTAACCGATAAGACCAGATAAATAAACAGTAAGACTACCGTGTACAGTGTAGGGAAAGAAAGAAGTTTAAATGAATATTTAACGCGCGTTTGTGAAGTTTCAAAATATTTGGTGTTCTTGGTTCTCGTTATTGTTAGCGGGCAGCACCCCAACACTCGTAAAGTTAAAATGACAGGACGCATGGCTGCAGAAATACCCCATACTCCACAATGGCCCGTCGGACTTGACGCCATATACTTTTGGGCTTGATTTTCCATCATAGTACCAAAATTTTTTTTCATCCTGCAATCCAAAATAGTCTAGAAAAAATAAAGATGGATTTACTCTTGTTTTCACAAGCGTGTGCGGTGTGGATATGATGTATAAATGTTCCGAAACATTTGCACACTGAAGGCGCACTTTAGGAAAGCTGTTTTATTTCTTCCAAATTAAAACCATTTAATTAGCACCCGTCCGTCTCTCACATTTATTTATCATCATCATCTTCTCCAATGCATTTCTTATACAGAACAGATAATTAATACTCGCTTAATTGCTAATTGAAAGGTTTGACCCATCCCAAAAACCAAACAATAAAATACATACACGTGCGGAAACTTTGTTCAACATTGCTAATTACTTATGCACAAACGAGTGCTTTAACGCTGTTGATCAAGGGATCTATAGTTTATTTTATAATACAATTGAAGTTCGGAGGGTGAACAGGGAGGGAGAGTTTGATCGGGGATCGAAAATCGAAACAAGCTTTCCCGTTGGGGGCTTCATTATAAATTAAATTATGATGTTTTTGGTAATAATTTTGTTTTTGTACACGATCATACATCACATAATGTACTGATCACGACGTCAGTTAATTACCATTAATTGATTGTCAGGAAATATAATAAATACTGCGAATTCAACAATACTTGAATTGGAGCTTAAACTCAGGTTCAAAACTAATTACAAATTGTCCCTAATATAGGTATATACAAACTACAGCGTTTAACTTATTTGTTTTTATTTGCCGTAAATTATTGTACCTAGAGTATTATCCGTGACCACATAAAACTGGAGTAAACAAAACAGTCACAATTGCTACTCCGATTCAAATTCAGACTTGTTTAAATATTTGGACCCTTTTAGATTTAAATTTTGTTCAGCCGGTGATTGAAAATAGTCGTTGCGATCTAGAAGGCGCATTTCTCTAGCGAGCTTCTTGGCGTAAAAGAAAAGAACAAGGAAGTAGAATGTAAAGCCAATCACATCCAGAGCTTCGTACATCCTTGCTTCCCAATCAAATCTCTTCCGAGTGGTTTGCGTATTTCGATAAAGTTTTAACGATAGATCCACTATCTTCAGCAGGAATAAAAGGATAACAGGCCATTTTATAAGCGAGAGAGACTCCTGCAAAAATATTTATTAACGGGACATGTACAAACAATTTATTAATTATGAATCATCATGCACATAATCTGCGATTTTTCGTTTCCCGTTCATACCTTTTCAGCTCCCTTGAAGATTATACACCCCAGGGGCAGAAAGCAGGCACCAATCAACATTTCCAGGAATGAAATCAGCGTTAAACTGCTCTGTTAAATAAATACGCAAAAAGCAGATAAATTGAAATGTATTTTCTCTGATGAAATATAACAGAAAACATAAAAAACGTCCAAAAATGCAATTATTTTTCTATAATACCTCTACAGATCTTCCAGAAAAGTGTAGATAAAGAAATACTGCTGACTGCATTAGAAATATTCCAAAGGCCATCGTTGCTACAAACTAAAAAAAATATGCGCCAACTTTTAACAGCCCCCGACTTTGACTTCAAAATCATAAATCATTGGAAGCAATTTGAAAAAATTGTCTTACAATATGAATACTGGAGCCGAAATAAACGGCAGACCGAAGCGAAAAGCAGCATCGGCACTTCATGGCTACTACTAACAGTACTAACAATTAGGTACCACACAAATTATCAGGTTCCTCCTTTCCTATTCCCCTTTATGATTATCCCGTAACGAAAAACACTTGTCTCACCAACACAAAAAACTAAAACGGAAGTAAAATCTCCTTTAAACGTACACATCGAGTGTGTACGTTGTGTCTTATGATTACGTACATGCGGAACCCCTCATAATTACATAAACTGTCCGAAATCAGTCGCAGTATTAACATTCCCAATTTACTACATTGGAGATTGGAGACCCAATATCTTTACATCGTACCCCGCACACAAACTTCCAACAAACGGGACAGGCTACTACACGACATCTGCACTGTAAGGAGTTGTGCAGAAAATACTTTCCCTAAATAAATGCATGTGGACAAGAGAGTGGACGACCAGCAGAAGAGGGGACAGCTTTGCGAAGCACATGGACAAGATGAGTATTATTTAGTTATTAAACGACCACACACTTTAAATCATTTCATTTATCACTTCTGATTTACTTATAACTCACACGCATCAAATGTGCGTGAATGTATGTCAGAAGAAGTAGAAAATAAGATTTTGAATATAAAATGTGGTTTGTGTTTGTGCTGCTACATTGGAGATGGACTGAGAGGAGATGAGATGCTACAATATTATTGCCATTTTGGTGATACAGATAACTAACTCCTTTGTAATATCGTACATATCTGCTGCGTCGGGCTTGGATTTTACCGTCATCATAAAATAATGCTTAGTACCACCACCACCACCACACACTCGTACTCGTACTCCAATGCACATAAAAGTCACTGGCGGAACTTTATTGTCGTGACTGCTTTGGCTTCAAGCAATAAATGTATGCAAGCAGATGTTGATGTGTTTTTGCGTTCTTCGTTCATTAAGGCAGTTTCTAGTTTAATGCACGGCTGAAAAGAATCATCATTTCGCTATATATTTTTTGTTTCGCTGCTCCTCGCTGGATCCTGTAAATGGTTACCTATATATGTGATATGCGAATATTGCCCCACAACAGACTAACAACAACTGCACACTCTAGAGAGGTACACGGACTGTGTAATAGTCGATCAAGCTATTGAGCAAAAAAATGTAAATGACTGAATACATGGAGCAGACTTTTAGGGGTTTGTTTAGTTTTTAAAAAAGAATCCACCATAACTTCATGTAACACTAAACAATTTTATATGCCCGTTTGAGAAGGGGGATGGTTGGGTGAATCCGTGAGCGAGATAAAACCTTGAGAATATTAACCCTCTCTCTCTCTCTCTTTCGCTCTCTCTCTCTCTCTGTTTCTATTGCTGCTGGTTTGTTTCGTCTTTATTGACGGGAGATGTGCACTTGTGTACAACTTTTTAGTGTCTTGAATTCTCATGGAGAAGGAGAGAATAATGTGTATAAAAGTAAAGTTTCGTGACGATGATAATGGTAATAAATAGGATATGTAAGTGATATGTTGCGCGATGAACACAGAACTACTTATTACTTGTTTCATGCCACAGTGTGCATACAATGGTTATTACGCTGAAAAAGCGTTCACCTTACCATGATGAGTGATTATGCCCCAAGGGTTTTCAAGTTTGGAGGAGCATATTATCCCGAGAATGTGGTTCTTGCATATGGCAGTTGCGTACGTACACAGTGTAAATTTCAAGTCCAGCATGAAAATATTAACTCAACGGAGAGGATTACAACATAGCATGTTCCATTTCAAATAATGTTATGTGGGATAATCAGAAAATCTCACAGAGAAATATGCATCAACATCCACCGTGTCGAATGCAGGTAAACAAGGTGTATGCGTGTTGGTAGGTGTGCGATATACAAAGATTTTATTTTGCTGTGTTCTCGCATGCACCAATTTATGAAAGACTGTGGTCGCTCATCATCAGCAGCAGCTTCGTGTGTTATGCCGGAATGAAACTCCCCAAAATGTCAAAGAGGTTGAAAGATTCGTATAATTGCGTTATTGCGTAACGCATTTCACATATGCAGTGCAGAGAAGAAAAAAATGCTCGAAACTGACGCGACGAAAATTTTTATTGTTACACTCAACCACGTAGTTATATAGTCATAAATTTGTAGACGTTATGATATTTTACGACTCTGTCTACCGATGAAGTTCCCAATACCGGGTTGCACTAAATGAGTGTGTGTTGTTTTGTTAAATAAATGAAATTACCTATATGTGAATAATAAGCATGTTTACTTGTTGGAAGGTTAATGACACTTCAAAATTAGGTAGACTTGTTTTTATCATTACTAAAACACTCACAACTGAGCACCGGGCTAACTGGTTACTCCAACTATCTCATTCAGTGATTTAGTTGACAGCAGTGGTAGCATTGCTCAATAAATCATTTTGCACATTGTTTAATTGAATGAGTGCCACTGCGAATGTTGACACATTTTGGAAAATCTGAAAAATATAATTTCCCAAAAGGAGAAAAAGATAATATGGTAGCCGCTATCTTACTATATGTATTGTATTTCCATTTTACTGCGCTACCCCCAAAAGCAAGCCGACTCTCAGTGTTATGTTCCCGTTCATGACACACTGAGTCGGTTTTAAAAGAATGGGATCTGTAATGAAACTCATCTAAAAATAGACAAATCATTATTACATACATGCAAAATCTAAGAGCCACAGAAATTATACATCTTCGCTTTGACATATTTTGACATTTTACTTCGATTTGGGCCCCGACATTGGTGGCAGCAAGGGACACGAACTTGGTATCTGTAGGACAATCAGAATCACCGCCCAAACGAAGTGTTTCACCTAATTCGTTTTCCTTTAACACCCCCAAATATTCGATTAAGAAGTAGTTAGTTATGTTTAATTTAATTAATAGATTATGTCGATTATTTGATAAATTGTACACCTTTTTACGTATGCTTTCGGCCAATAAAGCCTTTGTTAACAGTCTTGTGTACGTTGTAACGCAATAAAGTAAAGATCCATACGCGTACTCCTTTATAAATTTGGGAAGTTCTTTGTACATTATGCAGTAAATTAAATAGATTGAAGTTGTCAGCACAAATTGCAATCCAAATAGAGAGGAGCAAGTGCTTCCCTGTATTGCACAGACAGCAAGTTTGGCCTGTTTCCGAGCTGTCTGCACCAACTTGCGCCACTTTTTTATGTCTTGTATGCATGCAGCCCCATTTCTTTTCTTGTGATATTTTTGTACTCCATCAATTATCTACGTAATATAAAAATGAAGTAATCTAGAGAAGCATTTGCGTCACCAGTCATCACAATTGACAATGACTAATAAAATTGGGAAAATTAAGTAAATATTATGTAACCTGTTGGAAATATTCTTCGACAACTTTTAAAATAGTCAAAGCCTTCGTATCGTCATATACCCCAAGAAATCCTATGTAGAGTAACATGAGATGCGTAAAAAGTAATTGAGATCCCATCAAATCATCGGATTCAAGGACGATCCTGTACACTATCGGACCTTGAGTCAAAATTAACGCAATGAAAATCAAACTAGTCATTCCTATAATTCTACTTCGGAACATGTGCAGCTGCGCCAAGGATATATCAACGACGTCAGGGAAAATTGGTCGGATTTGATTTTCAAATTCGTTTGCTCCATTCAAAAAGTTGATGAAATGAGGGGTTGAGAAGGTTGCCGCAAGGGCATAACCAACTCCAGACAGCGGGAGAAATTTAGGGATGCTTTCAAAGCAAAGTCTGGTAATTAGGTCAACATTGTAGGTGTACATTAATAGGTAGTTGGACGGAGTTATGTTCTTCAGCATGGCAGCTGACAAGTTTCCCTTCAAAGTTTGATGACTACACAGTATAAGCCAATTTCCAAAAGTTAATTTCTTGTTGACTGATTTCAATTATCTGCTTAACTAATAATAATATAGGTGATGGTTGTGATCTTACCGGTTGTACTCGATTATCAAACTGTCTAACCCGCCAATAAATTGTAGCTCCACAAACCATTTTAATAGCAGTGATATTGTTAGGGTGAGAATTACCACGGAATATAACGTTGCCCATGAAAATAGCGTAAATTTAAAATGGTAGTTCACACCAGGAACTTTGCTGGACTCTGGTCGGCTGTATGATATCGGAAAGCAACCCACTATGCGAACAAATTGCATCCATTGAGAGTTAAAATGTGACAACGAAAATAGTTGACGACTTTTGACATTCTTGTAATAGTGAGCAGCTAACTTCTCGCGGGGTATGGAGAACATTTTTCAACAAGCCTTGTTTTTCGGTGAGCTCCGGAATAATAATGAGTTGGACACATGATTTTAACTTAATTGGTAATTTGCAATTAATTAGTAACCATTACACCATCCAAACCACTTAATTAGTAAACGTTTTAACCTTGAGTGCTTTCGCGACAGGTGACAGGTATTGTAAAAAGGTAGCCTGCAACTTATACTATGCTGGTTGATTGTTTGCAGGATCGTTCGGGGGAATATTGTGCATATTTGTTAGGACACAGATGACAAGTACCTATCAACGTCTTTCATAACTATATCGATTTTTATCTTCATCTATATGATCAGTGGTAGAAGTAGTAGTTACTGTAGTATAAGTTCGAGATTAATTAGTGAAGTTCGATTGGGAAACATATTGTTAGCTACCCCCAGTGTCATACAAAAGTAGAACCAGACATACAGCATCCACTTTTAATTTCAGTTCCAGCAGACTAGCCCATTGTTTATGATAAAAGCGAGGAAAACGAGATTTTTTTACAATTTTTGAAGCGACCAAAAATAAAAAAAACCCTAATCTCCGTAAAACGTGTAAACCAATTTGCTTGAAAGTAAGCAACCCGGGTTCCAAATGACTTAACACTAAAGCGTCGTTTTTAACTATTAGAAGGGAAAAACTGAAAACACGAAGGGTTATTTTCGTCGATGAACAGGAATCTGGCATCAGTTCGTCATGCATATATTACAATTACATATTATTACATAAACTACGGAGCTAGTCAGTAGCATTGTTAATTGTTGTTTTTATAACGCATTTTTGGGGTTCTACTTTCAGCGAATTTAGCACTAACGTCATATTTCCATGAAATGCACCAATACACCTATTGTACTTGCTACTTGTACTGTGATGGTGTGGATACGTCTATACTTGATAGGTTGCTTGACTTTGTAAAATTCAATTGTTGACTTTACAAACGCAGCATATTCTTGTGTGGTACATCTGCATTCATATTACATCAAATGCTACGAGTTTATGCATATGACGAACATTACTGGTGAACTCACTGAACGTCAATATCTTTTTAGCATTTAGCTGCACTGATAGTGTTGAATGAGAATGAGATTACAATATATGAGGCACGGCATTTGGCATTACAGAGAAATTTTTTATCACAATTTTGCATGTGAATGCATACGAATGACTAGTCACAACACAAAATCAAAATGAAGCTCTATTTCAAGAAAATAAACACTATGTACTTGGAAAACTCGAGTCAGATAACTATACTAAATTGGCGCAAATAAACATTTTCATGAATTGGTTACGGCAATGCAAAGTACGAGGTTATTTCATGACAAATAAAAGAGCTCTGGACTGCATCTTCTTATGTGAATTAATTGGTCTGTGAGCTCCGTTCTAATAACGCACATACGCGACTTGCAGTGTTGATTTTTCTTTGGCAATCATTGGATTTTTCATTTCTGAAATGGGCATTTCAAAAGAGAACAATACTGCTGCTTCTACCCTACAACCAGGGCAAAGGATCAAACCCAACGTGTCACTTGCACAGGCAAAGGAACTGGTCGTGGAGCATTATGGGCTGAGCGTGGAGTCCATCAAGGAGCTTAACAGTTATGATGATAACAACTTTTGCGTTAAGGTAAAATTTTACAAATTGCCATCCTGTGTATTACGAGCATTTTGTTCCATTGGTATTTGCAAAAAACTAATGCACTGGTTTTTTACAGGGGACTACGAGAGACGGAACGGCAGGAAGGTTTATCTTCAAGGTTTTAAATTCGATGGACTCAAAAAAGCCAGGTCACATAGAGGCAGAGCACGCAGCTATGCGGTTGTTGGCTGCCAATAAGATCTACTGTTCCACTCCGTTAGAAAATTTGAAGGGAGGGACCTTTTCTTTAGTGCCCATTAAAAGTAGTGCCACCGACGTTGACAATGGTATTTAATGGACATGCTTTTCTCTTTGGAATCTTTTAAAATATTTAAACCAGTATATATAATAATCATAATTTATCATAGCAGCAGAAAACATGCATATCATCCGACTTCTGACCTTTGTTGAGGGAAGCATAATGTACGATGTAACACCAACTCCAAAATTGCTTCAGAAAGCTGGAAAGTATATTGCTCAGATAGAGAGTATTTTGAAGGTAGTACAAATAATATCCTGTTTACAATGCTTGGCAAAATTTACTTAACATTTTGAATACAAATCATTTTGACTTTTCAGAATTTGTCATCCCCAGCGTTAGACAATCATAGCTCTGTCTGGATGCTGGACCATGTTTTGGAACTGGAGAAATTTTTATTTGTGATTGAAAAAGATACGAAAAATTTTACTTTAGTTTCTGAAGTTCTGGCCGCTTATAAAAACCACGTTCTTCCTGTATACCCACAATTGGAGAAAGGTAAACGCAGTATGTATAACAATCAGGAATGTTATGTTACAATGCACGCACGTATTTATCATCCGATGTGGATTCCAAATTTTTAGGTACAATTCATGGCGACTTTAATGAGCAAAACATAATTGTAATGCCGTCTTTGTCTGATGATGGGGAACATGATGTCCATGGGGTCATTGACTTCGGAGACTTACAAGTTGGACCTTACATTTTTGAGTTAGCTATCACAATGTGTTACATGATGCTCGAATGTGTCAAAGAATCTAGTAATATTGATCCATTTGTTGGTGCCCAAAACGTTGTAAAAGGCTACTCTTCTGTCCGAAAACTTAGCGATGATGAGATTAAAATTCTGCGGGTAAGTTTGAGTCAATACAAGTAATTCAGAGGAATCATTCCATTATATGTGATATATAAATGTTTTCACGTTTCAGATTATGGTTGCATGTCGCTTATGTCAAAGTCTTGTATTGGGTGCATATTCTTACTCATTGGACCCTGGAAATGAGTATCTTCTCACAACAGCAAAAACTGGGTGGATGCTTTTGGAAAAGGTGTGGAGAGAGAAAAGTGACGATGAAGTTATAGCTTGTTGGAAACATGGAATGTTGTGATGCAAAAATAGAAACACTGAATGCAAAGACGAAGTGGTCTATTTATATTCAATATTTTTAGACATATTTACATTTTCTTGTTACATTTTATCATATTAAATGAATTAGTAACTGATTTCCAATTTATTTATATTTTCGAATACAAGCTTCCAATATTTTGATAAACTAACAATGTCACACAATAAAAATGTTTACGAAAGAAACCCTTCAATCAATTTATACGTTGATTTTGATTTACATAGGTAGTACGAAAAGTTTGTACGGCAAGTCATTGCGTGTTTCTCTTTGTAACAGGGGTCCCGGAATAGGGGGGGGGTTGTTCCTGTAATACATTGAGGTCCCTCCCCTCCATATCCGTCTAATGTATAATGACCCAAATTTGTGGTTTATTTGCCTCCACATCCCCCCCTGTTCAGATACCTATGCTTCATAACATGACGTATGACAGCAAATTTGCTTTCAGCAACGGAGTTGTTTGATTGTGTCAAAATAAAAGGAAACATGTACACATTCAGTGCGCACGCATATTTTTAAATTTGTTTTATTAACCTAAAATATCAGTCATTAAGGAGTATTTTCAAATGCAATGTTATCAATACCATCTACTTTACATGTTTTCTTTCTATGTACAAAATCTTGGCGATTATTTCGCTTGTATTTTCTAGTGAGACCAGCAAAGATCAACATGTTTAAAAACATGAGACCAGAAAAAAGAAAAAATTCATATTCCTACAAACACAAACAAAACAAACAATTTTAAAAATGTTTTATAGTCGTTAAATCAACTTCAAGAAATCCATTATATCAATATTACATAAAATATATACCTGCTCCTTAAAAAACTTAAACTGGGCAATGAACACAACAATTAAATTTCCAATTGCACTTGTCAGGAGCCATATTGACTGCATCAGAGATTTCATGCTATTTGGTGCCTTTTGAAAGTAATTATATACATTACTTATATGTATACGGATGGGATACGTTTAAATGTTTAAACTTACTTCAGAATATGAAAATTCCATTCCACTAATTTGGAACAATATTTCCGCCACAACAATTACAAAAAATTGTGGAAGTTGCCAGAAAATGTGAAGTGTTGGTGAATCCTCGGAACTTCCCTGTCATAATTCACAATTTCACTGTCAAAATTTCCATTTTGATTTTAAATGGTCACATATCACTACGTCTGTAACATACTTACCCTTAAGTATATTTCTAAAATTCCAGCAAATACGAACGCTACAGCTGCAGCAATGCCACCCCAAAATATTCTTGAAAGCCGACTATTTATCAGGTTGCATTTATTA
>JAHZNE010008214.1:0-11412 GCA_027744055.1 Callyntrura sp. NNG-2020
TATGTAAGGTTGATAGTGACACAAATTAAAATTCTCCTAACGTTATTCATTGTCTGATGAATCGTTTGTGATTCAAGCGATTGCTTCCAATCCCACACACTACAGAAAAAACGTTCAATGAGATGACTTAAAAACAAGTGCATGTTCAAACAAAACACTACACCCTCTTTACAGACAGAGACAAAGCAAGTGCAAGAGTGAGAGAGAGAGAAAGTAAAGGTAGGTAAATTATTACAATGTTTCGAGACAATGACAAATCTCCAGGGATGCTTTGGTGGTTTTTGCGTATGTAAACGATGTGAATAAACTAATTCCATGCATTATTCACCTGAAGCAAATCAAGGCAGACAAGACATGAACGAGTCCACACAGGTTTAAACCAGAGAAAAAGCGAGACACCGAGAGGCACTTGATATTCACCACCACTTGAGCATGCAAAACATATTGCACTACTGTTTGGTGAAATAGAGAGCAAAGGCACCAAGGGACTAATATAATGAAGAAGTGGCGGTGTTTGTAGTTGTGGTGAAAGCGGTAGTGTGTGATGTGTGGTGGCTTGAAACAATATATATTATTGCATTGCAATAATATCGCGTGCTTATACTCAGGTAGTCTTACTAGTCAGCCATCTCCTACCCACACAAACGTACATACTCTTCTTCTACAAGCTATATAACACAATGGGAAAAGAATTTTCCCCTGCGTGTCTATTTGTATGAAAAGGAGTAGAAAAGTTAAAAAGGAAATCAGGTCAAAGCTCAGAGTGAACTTTTGAGTCCCTGGGGAGAAACACTACCCTTGGTATTGGTGGCTGGTGGGTAGCACATACTGTAGTATGTAGTAAGACAGAAGCTCCCCGCATATTAGGTTCCCAAAATAAAGAATGGAATAATATAATGTATGCGTTAGTTCATTCATCAAGAGTTCCCACTACTTTCTCAGGGATATCAGTAGTGCAAAACGCAATCAGATGGAAGTTATTCAGAAAAGACAGCAGTAACAGCAGCGTAATGCCAGAAACAAAACACCAGCAGAAGCAAAAAAAAATGTTCCGTGTCCGTGGGCGCTTCTGCTGTCAATGAATGTACGTACATTGGGTATAACATACAGGCACACATTTACGCAGCTGACAAACCGTTGTTAGAGAGAAACAGGAGAAAGAGAAGTGGTAGTGGGACCGACTAGAGAGTATTGAATATTTATGGGAATAGGTTTGACATCTCCAAGTGGATATTTGACTGAGAAGTATGTTCCAGGCAAGAGCATTACTCCCTTGAAGGAAATATCAAAAGACATTCAGGCCGTGTAGTTTTGGCTGGCAGTGTAATGATGGCGTAAAAACGTATTAAAAGCAAATACATAATATGTACTTTGTAACCACCAACGCACAGTATAGGCATAAAACAGGCAGTTATATATGCAATTTTTTCTCTTTCTCTTCTCATTCTCGTTCCCACTCCAACTGATCTATGAATGCAGTATCATCATTTCTCTTTCCCAAAATCTCTCTTGTTCTTTCTTGGCTTGAAGAGAAGATGTATGGTACTTGCAAAGAGAGGATAGAATCTTCAATCCTTTAATATGTACTGGTTCTGTCCCGATAAAATAATGTGTACCTCCAACTGTCTAAATTTGCAAAATACAGCAAATAAATTGATGTATTATAGTTGTAATACGATCCCTCCAATATATACCAAAGTGCATTAAGAACGAGCACAGGGTCTGTTTTGTAATGCCCATTTCAGCATCTATACAGATCCTGCCTCTTTACCACAAAACGGCATTACCCTGGCAGTAACTCACAATCACAATCAGTTATACATTATCTGGAGAAAGCTTTTCGCTTCATATCTTTCAAAAACTTTAGGAAAAAGAATAGGTTATAAATTAGCATTAAAAAAATACATACATATATAACCTCTACTGACGAACGACCGACTCACTTAGGGATTCGATGCATAAAATATGTAAGCGCGGTAGCGTCAAATACTTGAATATGAGATTGATAAGTGAGCGGCTGTCTTAAAATGTCATATTAAACAGATCGTTTGGAGTCAACAGATACACGGGAAATATAACCATGTTATTTCAGCGTGTTGAAAAGTTCTCAAAGAGTTCTGTCCAAGTACAACACAGTTAGGAATCACACTATAGGCACCTCTTTATGTTTAGGAATAATGGAAGCCCTAGCGTTATTTAGGTACAGAGTAAAAGACGGCGTATGTGTCGTATATCTCGTTACTTATTCTTTTCCTGAGATTTGTAGTTGGGTTACATTCTCTAGATTTTGTCCACTGCTCAATAATTCATGTGGGATGGGAATTTTTTTAGCTGAAACAAACGAACCGCTAGCTGAGGTCCCTTGTTGAATTTTAAAGATCAAGCCGCAGTAGAAGCAACGACTTTAACTACCAAAAAAGTAAATCCTATCATCAATGTTGATATTGCAGAAGACTGCGTGCTAGTATCGCACATATTATTGCATTGCAACAATTGTCTATCATTATGTCGGTTGTTAAGCTCCTTTCACTGTGTACACTGACTCCAAACGAAACACAGATTTATGCAGTCTGATTTTTATCTATACAAAAACCGGAGGGTTGAGTTTTGTTGAGCGACTGAGCGACATTCCAACGTAAACTTGTTACATTGTCTTATTAATGAAATGATAACACTAATTAATTAATATTTGCTACTGTTTGTAGAAGTATCATTATAGGTCTGTAAGTGACCATAAGACACTCATCTGTCGGAGATGTGTCATTTATTGATTCATTTCACATAAAAAATTTTATTGGTGCTAAATTTTAAAGGCATGGATTATTTTTCTATGTATTTACATGGTTTATTGATGTCATGTTTATTGAGAATCACACTCCGAAAACTTATCAGAAGCCATTGTGCTATCAGTAATACCGTTTTGTGCTCAAGTCAGCATCTGAAGTGTACTAAAAATATCTCTCTGCATAGTCTACTAACAGTTACACTTTCATACAGGCGTCTGCATTTCACAAAGTGTTGCGGATTAAAAAAAAGTCAAAGAGAAAGCCATTGGGAAAAAACATTCGGAGAAATTGTATTGTAAGTCAATCTTTTTGTAATACAATATACAATACATTTTCTCAGGGAAACCCATGACTTCTTTTCTTTTCCATATTTATTTTTTTCTTTTGTAAACCTGAATTTGTCCTGAGTTATCGTTCAAAACTCTTTCTCCTGCCTCGTACCCCAAGAAGCAAGGACTTTGCATACAAAGTTTACATTGTAAACCAAGTTCTACTTCACTCGATTGGAAATCGTGAAGACCAAAAGAAAAAGGTACTCACCACAAGATCCGTTACTTACATTCGTGCAACAGACATGCCTATGTGCATTGCACACACAAACAGTCTCTTGTGGTGGAGAATGACAGATTAGATCATGTTGGTTTTTGCCAGTGGCGTAGACAGGTTGTAAACATTTATTACCTGCAGGAAAACAACTTTACTTGCTTGAGGAATACATATGCATATGTTTTATTCATTCAAAAGGGGGAGAAACAGCAAGAGAAGGAACAGTGTACGTGTATACGTGGATATATGTAAATTGCCTGAAAAATATGTATGTATGGTTTGTGGTTGTGTGTGTTATGTGCACAGCTTTCATTGCAATTTGGAAGTAGGTATTTCACAAAAGTCCTCAAGTTTTAGTTTATCCTCAGCAAGATTTTTTTACCGGGTGGAGAAAAGGAATCGCCCCTTGAGATTGTTTTCAGAGGAACTTGTTTATCCATAGTGCATGTCAAGAGTACAGGATAATGCGGTTACCCAATACAGTTAAGACATGTTCACGAAGCACAATAAAGGGTACAGGGAAAAAATCTGGAAAAAGGTTGCGTTTTTCAAAACAGAAATTCACAGGGGTTTAGACATCACAAAAACTTGTCTCAAATGCCACGCACAATATATTTATGCTGAGATGCCCGTGTGTATGCCATTGTGAACAGAATTTAAATAACTTCCGTGTTTTCACCAAGTTGAACACAAACATCTGCATTTCGAAAAAAAAGTTTCATAGCAATGGTGCGGCACGAAAGAAAAAAAATTCAAATTTAACTGGGAGACATATCGTGTTGACCGAAAAATATATCTACCTATCACTGCGTCCTCTTCACTAATAAAGCACACAAAATGTTACATGCCACAAATGTACAATTTCAATTGTATGCACAATCGCGATGAAAAATTACTTGGCAATCCCACCATGCATTAAAACAGCTATCGGGAGAATCTGACTTCTTACAGCTCATACCAGTTAGTTATCAAACCCAACCGCATAGTTCTTATCAGCATATCCTACTGCAGCAGTCCAAATGGGTTTACAATAACAAAAAGCATGTAGGTAAATTGGTTTTTACAAAAGTTCGCAACGGTTGATACGTCAGAAATATATATTTTCCTGGCATCTATTTCATGCATGGAATAAAGGACAATTAAAGGTCACTCCGCTGTAAAACAATAACGAACAAAGTTGCTCGATTGTGTGTAGTTAGAATATTTTTTCATAATAATTTTGGTCAACATTTTTAATATTGTTAAAGAATTGAATCTCAATTATGGATTTGATTTTGGTAAACTTGGTTGATGAAATATACAAAAAGAGAAATCTGTGCTTTTCTACATTGAAGGTACTTTACGGACGGTGTACAACCCAAGTGCACGTTTGTTTGCCGTTTGCATTGCGAATGGTCCGAAAGATGGCTAAAATATAACAGATTCATAACGATAGTGGAGCGTAAATTGATTCCGTTGAAAAGTGAACCATTCTCCGTACAGTTGAGATTGATGATTCGATAAGGGATAAAATCTTGACATATTCAATTTCCGCTTCACTGTTTATATTCATGAGCCAGTGTACCATAACTTTAGACAAAAGCAGACGGAAAATATAAAACAATCTACTCCAGTTGTTCAACTATTTTTACATCCTCCGCTGTATTGAAAGCATCCTCTGCGAGACGAGCATACCAGCAGCCGCGTAGCAGCAGGAGAAATGCGTAAAATCATTTAAAATTGCTCCGCATCAAGTTTATACAACTTATGCAAGATTTTTTTCTGTAAATCAAAAACAGACTGCCACTGTTCCTGTCACAAGATGAATTGACAGACAAAAAACACCGAGTATGGTGCATGTACTCGATGTCCAAAGCAAAATATATTTGATAACCCCACCTCAACGGGCCCATAAATAACGGACAGGCCATGTAAAAAAAAGTCTAGAAAAGTCGACTCAAAACTACAAGGGAGCCCGCCAGCGCTTCTACCAAAATATGAAGGGAAATGGATGTTTACGTTTCGCCAAGTCGGATGAATGAGCACTGACGATGAGTAGAGGGAGAGTGTGTGTAATTTTAATTTTACAAAGACTCAAATCTGCTTTCATGCTGAGAAAAATCGCTTCATCGCACGTACCACAAAAATGTTTGCATATTATACTGCCTACGTGGTGTGAATTGCTTTTTGTACACCCAGCAACCCAAAATAGATGAAGATTTCATCATCACTTTCACTGTTAAACAAAATATCCACCAGAAATATTTCAAAACCGCATGTGAGTTAACCAAAAAGTCATTCTAGCAGCTGTTGGAAACTACATTTTTCTCTAGTTCAGTTTAATCTACTTTCCCAAAAATCAAAAACCCTTTGTCAATATAGCGTCAGTTGACTCGGGAGTGGAGATTTGAATGGATACATAGGCTTGTAATAATGCGTTCGTGCACTGTGTGCTGCCACTTGAAATGCTTTATCCTCCGTCGCCAGGGGGGTTAGCCTTTTAAAATTCAAAAACGTTTTTTTACAAATGCATCGTTACCATTACTCACACCCACACGTTTTCGTTCTAGGGCTACGTGAACGTGACGCACTTAATGGAATTGACAAGCTAACATGAATCATGCCATAATTTTGTAACATGGCTTTATCACAATGACGCGTATTACTAACAAACAAGCTGTATGGTAAGACATATATCCACCAGGCACTTCATTCCACGGTGGAACTCTGGGGGGATGGTGGAATAACTGATTAAAATATATACCCTGTTTTACTTATTACTCACTACTACATAGATAGATTGAGAAGCCATCAAAATCCTGTCATAATTTATTTGTGTGACTGTCTACCATGTCGGATTAGAAAGTCTGCGTTTAAACATTTAGAAACATCATCAATCAATTTGTCTTCCATCGTAATCGGATCAAATTGGGAAGGCGGGAAGAAGACTGGTCTGGTGTGTAATTTGGATGGTCAAATTCCACGGAATTTAGGAAACTGTTTACTTACAGCATTTAATGCTGATTATTGATTACATTACATAAACATTGTTTCACATGAAACGATCATTCTATTTTTTTACATAACATTCTACTCAAACTGGCATCCTCCAAAACAAATTATTGTTCAAAACAAACTCGATTGATCGATGTCATTTTCGGAGCTTTTTTTCCCATCATAATCCACTTTCATCTAACTTTTTTCTGTTAGGAACTAAAATAATATTCTTCGGTAAACATTTACTCGGCGATTACAAACACGTGCGGGGTTCGTCTATTGCTACACAATTGATCAATGATTAGTTTTGTTCTATAATGTTCAGAGGCAGAGGGTAGATCTTTATTAAATTCACTAGTACTTTCGTTTTCAGCAATATTGTTGTATGCCACCCCCGTAACGAAAACACACGGAGTCATATGAAAGTAAGTTTTGCCATCATCAAGCTCAAACTGGTATTATTTCAGCTCTTTTCTGAATATAAAGCGTACGTTGTGTTTTGAATAGAGCCTTCGTGACAACGAGGAAATTGAATTGTACACTTGACATAACATAATCCTGCACACAGCAACGTAATGATATTATGTAGAAATTCGATGTGAAATGTGTTCAAACATGTTTCGTAAAAATCCACTGATGACAAAAAAGGGATGACGGAGGAGAGACGCCCGTGAATGGCTGTCTTTTTGATAGGATTATAGTAGTTTAGTTTCTTATGCTGCAAAGTGCGAATAGCGACTGTATAAGAGAACGTATTGTGTAAACAGAAGCTGACACTGTGTACTACCTATTGCATATGTTATAAATCTACACCAACTCACGGATTATTATAGTGTTTGAATGCCCTGTTTTCAACTTATGAAAGATTTTACAGTCAAGAGGATAGAGGATTATTGAATGTGGGCTTTCTTGACGGTAAGCGGGTAAAAGCAAAATTATGCTGTTGCTTCTACTTATTGATACAAGTCACTTTTTTAAAAAGTTGTGTAATGCGCTAGTTTGTCTGTCTATCCACTACCCAATTCAACTCATTTTATGTTTTTGTAAACTTTGT
This sequence comes from Callyntrura sp. NNG-2020, assembly GCA_027744055.1. NCBI lineage: Eukaryota > Metazoa > Arthropoda > Collembola > Entomobryomorpha > Paronellidae > Callyntrura > Callyntrura sp. NNG-2020. The sequence goes on from JAHZNE010008214.1 coordinate 7,363, forward strand.
TGTATTTTATTAAATACGCAAAGTCTCGTTTAATTCTTTAACTTCTCTTATTAACTTTCAACAGACCAAAGTTGTTGTTTGGAGTGTAAGGTTTAGTTGCTTTGAAATCAAGCAAATTTATCTTTGTATCTGAAATGTACTATTTTTAGCTGAGAAACTACCGTTATTTCATTACCTGTCCTATTTTAATACATTAGGTTTCCAAAAACTTTTTTGATAAAAATTGTAGTCAACATAATTTTACATTTTTCCTCAAGCGATAGATGAAGTAAAACCGTAGAATACATCAGTTCAGAATATAATGTTAATATTGGGAAATGACATGATATATAGCAATACAAAACCAAACGAAAAATCAAAAATAGCAATAATATTAACCTATCATCTTCAACATTGCTTGTCATCTGGTCGTACACCAACTTGACATTTCATTTATTGTTAGCACAGTGGTTTGCATGTTGTGAATTTGGTTAGTTTGCATGATTTTACATTCGGTAAGATCCAATTTTTGAAGTGAACCTTAATGCCACCTGTATAAGTAAAAATTCTACTCTCTCTCTCTCTCTCTTGTTGTTGACTGCTCTTTAAAGCTCCATGCTTCTTTATATATATGTATAAGCTCCCAGTTAGTTTGCCAAAAATCAACAATCACGGCACAACAAGCCAACAGGAAAATTGCCCTCTTTCCTTGCAAGCGTACATAGTACATACCGAGAGCAACCGCAACACAATCCTACATTATGTATGAAATGTCCTCTTGTACAATAGACCATTTCCTCAAGCACCCACTCTACTTGCTTCTTAGGGCATAAAAAATAATAATAATAAAACCAGAAGTTGTCTTGAGTAAAAAAACGACTTTCACAGTCACTTGTGTTATGTAAAATTTTCTCTCTACTACATACTCTACAAGCACGTTTACATATGACTGAAGTTGATATTTTAAACCCTTCCACAGAGAATCAACAGCTTATTCTCTCAACATTTATGATGTATGCTAGTGAATTTGATGACAGGCACTAAAATGTGTACGCTCAAATAAAACAATTTTTTAAAACAATTTTTATTTTCCCGGGCTGTCAACATGAAATAACCGCGCAGAGATGAAATGATATTGCAAGAGTAACATATATATTGGATTGATGTTCCCTACAACACCCTCTTAAAAACTGCGCCTTTTTACTCACGTATTTGTCAGATCTCAGAAGCTGCAAACATTTGTGGCTTCCTTAAGCGACACCTGTTTGCTTGATAAGAAGATACGATCTGAATGGAACATTATTACTTTTTCATGTTCCTTTTCATGATATGTACTTCAAAAATACATTTCTACGTATAATTTAACTTTCTTCTAATTCGCCACATAAACCCTTCTTGAAGGCAATGGGAATATAAATGATAGAGTAAAGAAAATTTCTGCCTTTTTTAATACTGTATATTGACTGTGTAGTCTAAACTCAAGCACAAAGTCAAAATCGCACCGGAACTTTTCCTGATACGAGTCCCAATGCACACGAATCCTAAACCTACTATGTTTCCTGGAGCACTTTTGTCATTCGTTTTTTTTAATTTTGTTATTTCTGGTTTTCCTGTTTGCCAATATAATTCTCAGGTTCTTAGGCTCCCTCTCCGTTCTAATGATGAGTTTTCTCTTTTCGTAACTTCGCTTGACTAAACAAGTTTTAGTTTCCGCTTCTTCTCCTCATGTAGAATCCTCGAGAAGTTTTTATAAAGCATATATCTGTATTTTGTATCACTATATCGCTTGCTTTCATTACATAAACTAATTACTACTTTTTAACCGGTATCAGTACTCAATTACGGGTATTTCAAACTTCCCTTTCCTGCAAATTAGTATTTTTCCATTACGGGGATATTGCCTCACTTCCACAATGAAAAGCTGGTGAAAGCAAAAGAAACGAGTTTTTCCTCTTTCCATTTTGTTGCTCTAGACAAAACTCCACTTCCTTTAGCATTGAAAGTATACGTCTTAAAGAACAAAACAGGCCGAAACATCTGAGAATTTTCAACGTTTTCTTCCGGATTAGCTACGTAACTTCTTAAGTGAAAAGGCAGATAAGAGGAAGGAAAATAGGTCTACAGAGGCATGTTATGCCCGCCATTAGAAAATGTCACAACCAATCACATTTTGCAATAAAAAAGCCCGACTCTAAATTAACCTACTTATAAAAGGGTAAACTTTCCCAGCTGGCTTTTTATGAAGAGTACTTACAAAGCTAGTTGCTCCTATCACCATCAAGTCCTTCATGACAACTTCAACTACCCCGTTAAAGCGTTACGTATTCCACTCGAAAGTAAATGAACAGGAGATGCTTACCATCAAAATAAAATGGTTAGGTGGTCGTAACATGTATACGTGGTGCGGCACTAATGTTTCTGTGTGTACGGCACTACATGACCCTTTCCTGATATGAGAACTCTGAATGCTTTTCTATTTTCTCTTATATTTATACACAAGTTTTTTTCTCCAAAAATACGAACAAACTCTGTAACTAATGTAATATAAGACGGTAATGTCATCCATGAGATAACAGGATGTTGTTGTTGAGGGCACAAAAGTACGCTATAACGCGTGCTATTCTCTTTACGTAGCCTTTTGTTCAGATGAAAAGGGAAAAATAAGAAGAAAAGGTGACAGCAAAGAATAAAAAGGCGAAATGTTGGACTTCTCAAGAGGGTCATCAACTTCATGAAATGGGAATTGCCGTGCAAACAGATACAAACGCATTCACATATTTAGTAAAACACACTTTATACTAGCACACAAATGTGCTGAGTGCGGTATTTTGTAAAAGCAATAGAAAACAACGTGCTACTGCCACTGTTGCTGCTGATGATGATGATAGCAGACAAACACGCAGAAATATAATGACAACACTTTTGCATGAGAAAATGTCAACGTAAAGAAGCATTTTCCTGCTTAAGCCAACTGTCAGCCTTTGAAAGATAGAAGAATACGGAGAAAAATGGGAACGTGAAAGCGCGCTTACAAACTCACGTTTGTATAATATTACCTACGTATGCATGTATGTATAAAATGAAGAAGAGAGTGAAAGAGAGAATGTTGTAATCTAACGAAAAAGGAAAATAACGCACAAGCGTCAAGATATAAACGTAAAATAACAAATAATGTAACATTGCCTCACATTACACAACATTTTTTCCCATTTCATTTCCTCTCTTACTGCTGTGCTTCTCTTCTCAATTTTGAAAGAGGAGCAAAAGGGCTGCTTCTTTATGTTACATCGTTGCCGTTTTGCTAGTTGTTGTTGTTGTTGTTGTTGTTGTTGTTGTTGTTAAACGTGTGTGATGTTTTCTTTCTCTCTTTTATACTCTTCATAAGAGCATGTTTTACCGTTTGCACGGCTGCTACTTTTCTCCTTTTAAAATCGTCAAGCTTTGGTTTCTTACATAACGTACAAACTCTCTGCTTAATGTTCCCTACGGAAGGGTCTCTTTGCCCTCTCTCACACACACTGTAAATGTAAAATGTGGTAGAGATTTAACAAGAGTTACATGTATTATTAAACAATATTTATATTAGGTGCGTAGGTTATGAAAGAGAATAATTGTAGTTCTTTCCTTGTTTATCCCTTGTGTTTAAAATAGAACGCTGATAGCAGTTGCCGAGAGCATGTAATGTAATGCATTCTTTCAACTTCCTTTGAAAGTTACTTTTTCCACCTTGGAATAACTAAACGCATTTAAGCAGTTGAAGCAGTTCCCGTTATTCTGAGATTACATTATGCAGCTCGTATCGCTTTTTATCGCGAATTTGTACTCATACGTTCATTTTTAAAAGATATTTTTGCTCTCCACTGAGGTTTGTTCCGCGTGCACCATTGTATTTGCATTTTGAATATTACCAGGCAATGAATGTATTCAAGAGATGGAACTGCTTATGCAATGCTGTCCTTGTCGGCCTACCGATCCAGTCCAGAAAGATCCAAGCTATAAAGACGCTAGCTAGAATTTTGTAGCAATAATTATTTTTTAATTATAACTGCGTTAGCTAGAATATTTTAGTTC
>JAHZNE010008215.1:0-23003 GCA_027744055.1 Callyntrura sp. NNG-2020
TGAAATGGCCTCTTAAATTCACTGAGTTCATGGTTTCGTTGTCGTCTTGCCGTTAAGAATTAAAAAGTTGACATATGATGACGTATAATTAAAAATCTAGCTTAACTTTTGTTTTTGACCTTCCAATAAAAATCCCAAATGACCCCATGATTCTTTTACTTCAATAGATTTCAGTGTGCAAAGTAACATTAACAACGGTTTCGGTTTTTTTTTAAATCGATGATCGACCGACTATTGAAATAGAAATCATAATAGACATATAAACGACCACTGATCTAACTGTGTATAAAGGACCAATTTATCTTATTACGTATCGTCGATCAATTAAAAACCACACCACATCCTTATAAATGCAGTCTATACACGTTGCTTAAAACGTGCCGTTTAATAGTAGATTCCATCGAAAATTAGCAATATTCAAAAAATAGAGACATAATACAGGTTTATAGACAGTAGACAGTGTCTACGAGGCACTGACCAATCTTTATTTGCATTTCGTCTACTGTATTCTCCAGGCCAGTACATTGACAACAGATTTACAATGTTACTATTTATATATATGTAATTATGAATCTATCTATAAAAACCCACAACTGCATTTCTGATAATAAATGATATTTTGAGGCCTGTGGCTCATAAAACTATAAAAGCATAGAAATTGGACATCCTGTTGTCAACAAATATAGTACCAAGTTGATGAAGAGAACCGACCGCTATATTTATGAGTAATATTTTATTAATTTTTTTCTCACGAGCTGTAAAATACGACCAAAAAATCCATATTTTTCACACTGCCCTCTTGCAATACATAGGTATACTAAAAGGAAGCAACAACTTCTCCTGAACAAAGTCACTGATTTACTTTCCACTGCGTTTAGGTAATTCTTTAATATTTGATAGATGGCAAGTGCAGAACAAAGTGGTAGTTGATACGGTTTTTGATTTGTTGCTTCTCTACTAAATATTGAACCGTACCGTAGAGCAAGTTCAAGTAAGCAACAAGATATAATAGTATGTTATACAATTTTTAAATTAGCTATCCTTGATATCGGTATAGAGAGTACATCGTTAATGAAACGGTTGCTTTAACATTTTGTAGTGTACAATAATCAAAGTCGGCTGTAACGTCAAATTTTAAAATAACAGAGCAACGTCTCTGCTGATCAACATCAATTATCTGATACAGCATAAACAGTTCCTTTAACACTTTTCTAAAAAAAAAAAGTATCGAAGACTTGCGCCATGCACCACCATGGGGAATCGTCAAGTCTGTCTGTTCATCTCTAACTGCACTACACTACAGCTGTCTAGACACTTTTATTAGTCGAAAACAATATTTAGCTTTCGCGATGTTGAACGTTCACATGTTACAGTGTACCATATCCAGTTTTATTATCTGACTGAACCAATGCAATTTAATTCGCTCAGTATTTACTAACCGATATACTTGAAAGTTTTACGAGGATAAACTAACTCAGAAACTGACAGATTTATTTGCAAAAATAAGTGCATGGTATGTACATTCTACCACCTTGCTTCCGGTTATGATTCTATAAGGCACATTCGTTCGGTTTAGGTACATACAATTCAGTCGACAGAGGGGAATGTAAATGCAAACAGTCTAAAACCCTGTTAGACATGGGGCACGCTACCATCACGTATTTGTGCCGCTTACGTGCTCTACACTTGTCCGCTACTTTTCTAAATTAATGACGGCTTCCGTTAATTTTTGTAATAAATCTCAAAACTGATAGAAACAACAAGCATCAACAAAGTTGTTACAGTAAAAACAAATCAATTACACAATCAAACTATCCTATTGTATACTGTACACCGTTGTAAAAAAATATCCAATTTATACTAAATCAACCTCCTTCAATTTTTTTTTGAAACTATCTACCCACACATCATGCTTTGTAGCAAAGTAGAATTGCTTGTAATCATAACGAGTATGCAACCTAAAACTGACTTGTTTATTGGGAGACACATTTTCTACGAATTTACCCTACAAATTCATTATTAAATAAAAAAATATACATTTTAACAAGAAACCTGCCTTATTATCATCCATTCATCAAAATTCTAAATTATCTCGTGTCCACACGGCGCGGCTTAAGAATATGAATCTCTTTTCCTTCCCCTCCCTGCGTCCCTCTCTCTCTCTCTCTCTCTCTCTTCTCTCCACGCTCACGTTTCCGCTACGGAGTAGTGTAAAGCTCACATTTCATAGACAGCCACAGGATTTAAATTGAATCCCAGAGAGTCACGTACTACATTAATCCTCCATATCATGTGCGAATTTCAAATATTCTGTTTTGCTTTGCCTCTTTTATTTCTGGCTTCATCCTTCCTTGCAAAAAAAATCTCAGGATCATCATGTTGAGTATACATATCATGTGACTGTAAATACGATGCAGACAGATAATTCATATTCCTGCATGGAAGTGCACTTTACTTGATAGAGGTAAACTATCTACCATATCTGCCTTCCATTAACGCGTCTCCCTTCCCTCCTCTCTCTCTCTCTCTCTCTCTCTCTCTCTCTCTCTCTCTCTTCTCTCGCCCATTTCTCTGGCAATTCTTTTGATGCATGCTATTTTGCCGCTGCATGAAATTCCTAAGGCGAGTCTTTTAGCAGCGCACCTCTCCACATGCCAGGATATACAAAAGTCGTAGGCAGGCAGTGAGTATTTAGGCAGTAGGCACCCAGCAGAATTTACCTCGATGAGCACGATTGTTGAGCACAATGCCAAATTTCATTGAAAGAATATCCCTGTTGCGTTGCACTTAAGTTAAGTCCTAGCTCGCCCATTACAGTGTAGTAGATCGGTTCTAGTGCATATCGAGCTATAATAAAAGCTGAAGTATTTTTTAAATACCAAGACTCCTACTGAAATTTTACACCACTTGTTTGTTATATTGATATTCTAATGTTTAAAACGAGGAGGATAGATGATGATGTGACTTGAATTCTAATGTGTAACGGAGGAAATTTGCAAGCATCAGCATTAAATTATTATCCATTTATAGGTAGATAGAACGTATAAAGTCTCAAATTTGCAAAATTACAGCGGCAGCGGTGATGTTATTAGTTGCTGAGAATGTGAGTAGGTGCACAGGCCGACAGGCAGGGAGAAGGCGAAACGAAGAGATGTGAAAGCAAAATTGGTATTACCAAAAGGGTAGCACTTTTGTGGTGTGCTCATGCCTTAATAAAACTGCGAAATTTCTGCCAAGTAAATATGCAAATGTCAATAAAATTGAGAAGGCTTTCCTTTTGGTAGGTATTTCATAGGTATAGTTACAGGTGTAGTTGTCTACGACCATTGTAATCTTCACTGAAGTGTGCGTACTTTAGAGGGGGAAATATGTCGAAAAGATGTTAAATGAAACGTACAACGTACATCAAAGAAATACCTAGTGTACAATACACAATAGTTAAAGGACATGCTGTGTCAAACAGAATTTACTACCTTATAATGAATAAATACCCGTAAATGAACAAATACCTATAAATATCATATAACCCAAAAATGACAGAGGCAACACTTCCAAGAGGCTGCTTCAACATGGAATTTCTGGAGAAAAGATGAGTGAAGTGATTTATCAAAGGTGTCACGCATAGGCATATGTAATATATTAGGTATGCAAATTACAAACAGCACCGCACGATGAGGATGATCTCCCACTAATGACTAAGCAAAATGTGACTCCAGCAGGAAAGCAAAATGAGTACTGCCAGCTTTTCGTAATATCCCACATTTTCCAAGCAATAAAGCTCACAGATTGACAGGTGGGTAATAAAAATTACACGGGGCATACCCACTGATAGGAATACAAGGGAAATACCTATGGAAACGTATAAATAAATAAAAGTACGATGGCAGAACCTCTGTTGCTAACAATAAAAACCTGCTCTCAACAACAATGTACAACAGCTACTGTTTTGTTAGTACACGATTTTTAAAGCAACGCTCATTACTGTTGTTGCTCTGCACATTAATTTTAGTTTGAGCGTATTATTTTTTTTCTCTCACTCTGTTTTTTTGCACCCATTACACTACCATTTACTTCTATCATCATCATTCATCATATCATTATCAGGGTAAAAGTGTGGAAAAATGGTAGGAATCATTCGTTCGTGTATTTTGAGGTTTTCTACACACACACACACACACACACACACACACTTATTTATGCCTTGTGTATGTTTTTGAGTCTCCTCAATTCAGTCAGCCGATACATCTCTCTATAGGTGATATATGCATATATAGACGTTACATATGTATGTATGTGCATAATGCCTATATCTGGTAAAAATTCCCAAATGCAATGAAAAGGTAAAGTTGATTTTAGTTTGGTTGTAGTAGTAGGCGTGTGTAACAGCAAAAAGCTTTAATACATGGATATGCCCATATTATTTACTCTTTGTTGCATGCAGGGAGCATTTATGGATTGTTTTTTTTGCAGAATTACATGTATGCAGAATGTAGACTGATAACATGTTTCAAAAGTCAAGGCTGTGATTCGATTCGACTTACTAACTGACTTACCGCTTCTGAGCCAGCTACTCACACACGTAAAAGTGTATGCAAGGAACACAGGGAAGGAGGAGTGATCAGGGAGTCATTTGATGAAATAAAGAACCCCTGCAGTAGTGCACAAAAAGCAAGGAATTACATGTGTGTTATTATTGGGCTCGCATAAAAATACGTGAAAAGAAACGGAGCACAATTTAAGGTAAACAATACTTATGATGATTCTACTGAATTTGAAGGGAAATATAGAGTTGTGGTAAAAGATATCAAATACTTATTAGGATGATTACCCCTTTAACATGCTCATGATTTGTAATGATGATGATGATGAGGCTCAATCACACATTATGGCAACAGGACTACCTACCTACATCAATGCGATGAGGTGGGTACTGTGTAATAATTTGCGTTAAATGTGAAACATTTGAAAGAATAAATGAAGTTGGTAACAGACTGGTGGTAGTGATGACGATGATGATGAAGGAATGTAGGTACAGGTTGATGGTTGTGGGTGGCTGACTAACTGAACGACTCTGGTTGAATGTGGTGCTTTATGAGCAAAAAATAATACGTACAAATGCGCGCACACACCTATAACTGCCTCTGCGTATTAATCACAAAAGTATGGTAATCATCATTTTGTACAGTTTAAAATGTCTATAATTCATACTTACAATACTCAAGTACCAAGCTGGTATTATTGTAACCGCTCCACGGTTGCTGTTATTGTTAAGGCATGAGGCCAGAAGAAATACTTTAAAAATAATAACATCTTGATCTTGTAAGTACTGCTGATGCCGCATAATAATAGCATGCTACTACTACTCGATTAAATATTATTGCCACAGTTATTACTGTTATTACGCTGCTGCTCCTGCTACTGCTACAGTTGCCGATGATGATTTTTGAATTGGTAAATTGCGTTAAAGTGCAGTTATGTTTTATGCCTGTACAGCGGTATCCCAGGGGTAATAACAATCCTTTGGGGAAAAATTCGATCAGAATCAATTCAGTTGGGATTAGGCTTCCACGCGCGCCTACTAAATGTAGTCGTTGTTGTAGGGGAATTCCTTGTAGAGTCTGGTTGTAATGGCGGTTGCTTTAACAGTAGGATCGCTTGATGACGTAATTTGGCACTCGGCTTTGAAGGAAGGAACTGAGCCACGTACAGTGTGTGTGTCGCCACTGAAGCCGACGTAATTTTTCTAATAAAAGTAAATAATAAAGAATAAAAGTGGCAATTAAGCACTATTAAACCTACAGTCATTACCGTTTGTTTGGAAGTATTGTTGGGCATATGGTGAGCTGGAAATAAGCATTTAAGGTTATCGTTTGAAGTTTTCAAGTGTTCACGTGTGAATGACAAGGCAATAACACTTTTTACCCAGTATTATATGACCTCCGCCACCAGTGGTGTTTTCAGTGGCTCCTGTTTGCCTAGGTGTACTTCATGACACTTGTGTAATGACGGAGTAGATGCATGGATATCGTGACTTGTGGCTGTGTGACTCTCACGGGTTGGAAGGCAGTATGCAGAGAGGAGAAATTATAATGAGAGTAAATAAAGTTAAATTTCCTGTCATCAACATCAAAGAGTTGTTTACTCGCTTGGGTCTACAACGAGGTACCTCTTTGTACTCTGTTTTCAAAAGCTAACAGGTAATTTTGTTTGCCGTTTAGGCATCCTCCTGTTGGTTCGTCACGGGAGATTGAATTCTGAGCGATTTGAGACAAGATGTATGACGATTTGATAATATGTTGCTCTTTAGTACCAGCAACACTAACAATAATCGACACAGCCAATCAATTTTAGTGTTCCTAGTAGTTGTAATGAACCTGGCTTGTAACTTGTCTACATTTTGCGGGAATTTTAAACGGAAGTCGGCATTCTGAAAAATCTAAAAATATCACAGAATAGCAAAACGACAGTTACTGCCAGGAAAATTGCACAATCTAATAAAATGCTCCCATGCTATCGATTATTCGGGGAAAGTATGGAATGGAAAACAGGATTTCCGACTTGTGCGTGTGCTCCCTGTTTCTGTGTTCTTGTCTGTGAGTATAAGTCCATTATGACATGATCAAAAGCGTAACAAGATTGAAGTCTTAATTTCCTGCTATCGTGTTACCGCAACCGTTGCCCATGAAAATGGTGGCCGTTAAAACTCGTTTTGTGCTAATGACAGTGGTATTGCTATAAAGTGTTCACCGGATATACCGGATACCGGTTTCAAGTTGATACACACGTACACTGGAGAAAATATTTTTGTCAGAAGGGTAAGCGAAGATCATAATAATTGTAATAATCATTGTTTGCAATCATTAAATTAATCATTAATCATTAAATGCACTGGTATTTATATTATCGCACCGCCCACAATTAATACAAGAATATTACGTGAATTCAGTTTTGGGGCCGCGATTTTAACATTTGATGTAAATCTGTAAAGCATTTTACATGACAATGTAGTTACGGGTAAAGTGTCTTTCTTCAAAAGAAATTAAAAATAGCAGTTGGTTAAACCAAAGTCGGCCTCAGAGAAGGGATGGAGGGGAGGGGGCAGTTGTTCAATTCCGATCTTAGTGGAAATAAAACGTGCTGTATAAACCTTTATCAGTATAAGCGTTTTAACCAAGCCATCCATACAAAATCATCGCTATTATGCGATGATGACGATCATCATCATCAAAACACCCTCGCCAAATCAAATACAGGAATCAGAACAAAAATAATAACTGCACGATTTTCTAAACCAGTCATCTTTGCTAGCGACCACAATAGTGGTATTACAATTTTCTATGCTGAAAAAGGCCTTAAATTCGAGTAACACTCGAGAAGTTTTTCTTTAAAAAAAAAGACGTCTCTCTGAACCACGTCCTCATCACCTTTTCTTTTTTTTCTTCTCTCTTCTCTCTGTTTGTCTCTAACAACTGCCAGGGAAATAAAAAGCAATAGAGGCTCCATTCATCTATAGAAAGAAGAAAAAATAAATCAACCATTTTTGTTGTTACACTTTATGTACGCTGCTGCGAATGTAACATTTTTTGGCCGTTTGTTGTGTTGTGATACTGCTGCTGCTTCGCTTATAAATTATGAGCAGGCAAGGTAAAATGAACGTGTACAGTGTTGTACGTTCATTTTACACCCAAACATGATCATTTCCATCTCATCATCACCACCAACACCTCACCACTACAACCACCGCAATAATAAGCCCAGCCACGGTTTCACTATTTTCAAATTCCACCTCCTTGCCCTAGTCTAGTCATTCATTGAGGAATACAATTAGGTGTCTAAAAGTGTGTGCTCGAGCAATGCTGCGCAGAAAATGCAGAAAATCCCTTTGCCACTATAAGGGTGATCATGATGATGATGATGATACAAAGTGTCTGCGTAAAAATAAAAGTGAACTTGTTAAAAGATAAAGTGTAAAAATATATGCATCCCTCGAGTGTTAGAGCTGTTGATATGATACACGCCAAAAATAGTTATAGACACAATTAGACATCAGACAAGCAGACAGAAAGAAAGGGAGTCTCTTTCTGAAGAAAAAAAGTTGTTGTACCTATCGCATTTTGGGGGTGGTGATGGTGCTTCTGCTGCTTAAAAAAAGTGAAGTCGAACAATGGAAATTGCGTTACATGATTGTTAATATTGTTATTACAAACTATTATCTTAAGTATGACGATCATGATTATGATTCTGATGGTGTCTTCACTTTTGTTGGGCAAGGCAGTCGATTTTTTAAAAAGGCAAATGCGAACAAAACGTTTTTTAAAGTGTAAAAACCTCATCATTATCCAACAATAAGGAGTTATACATAAGTAAACTTATCCAACTTTACCTACTTTTATTGGCATAGCTTCCTCCCTCTTTGTCTGCATCTCACACAACAGCTGAAAATAAATCGCTGCCAGAGTTTTACATACGTGTGCCACTAGATAATATAATATTTTAATTTAAAAGCGAAGGAGGGGGAGGTTAGGTTGGTGGAGGTATTATATCAGAGACGTGCCACAGGCTAGAGAGGGAGAGAGAGAGAGAGAGAGAAGTGGCACTACATAAGAATAACAAAAAAAAAGAAAAAACGGAAAAATATGCTTGACGAGTTTTTCATTCTCACCATCAGTGATCACCTCACCTCCTCCTCCTCATCACCATCATTGTGTGTGATCAGTGATCACTCCTGCAAAAAAGTGCAGTGTTACCTAAGCTGCACAGCAGTAATAGAACCAAGAGTAGAAACAGCATCGAAAAAGAATAATAACCTTTTGAAAAAAATAAGAAAACTAATTTACACGCCACAAGCCAAAACTCTCAATTTTATTTGTAGAAAGAGTCGAGTAATATTTTAATTCCGTTTTAAAGAGACTAACAGTAAGTGGAAAAGTTACGCTACTTGGCTGTTATACATAATGCATGTATGAGTTTGCAATATTATTATGCTGCTTGGAGGAATGTACACCTGAAACTTCTTAATCAATATCACTAATATCTATTAGGTAGCATCATTATTGTTACTAATTGTTATCCCTTTTGGGTATCGCCGTATTTAAATGCGGCTGCCTTGTTTGCGCGTATTACACACCTCACTTAATTCATCCGCATTGTTGGGATAATAATAAGGTAATCATCCTCTTAATGAAACGGAAACAAACAGGCGGAAAGACGGAGAGAGAGAGAGAGAGAGATTGATGTATTGGTATCTTTGTAAGTACCCTAAAAAAAGTCAACTTATCATTCCATCAACGAAATTTGTATACCATTTTAATGAACACTGTAAACTGTAAGTTCAAAAATATATTTTGGATGACGAAGAATTCTTGCCTGCTCATTGCTCTCTGCCCAGCTTTTTAAATATGATGAGAGATGAAAAGCATACTTGTGAATAGTAATGTAACGCTTGCCACAATAAGTACTCTGAGTTTACACACACGTGGGAGTGAAGTCAGACATGGCAAAAGGTACACATATTAAAAAGTTCAGTTTCAATAGAGGGTAAAGCAGACAGCAGTTTTGTAATGGTGATAACGAGTGCGTTGTAGAAAGCAAATAGGTAGTACTGAATACCAGATAATGCGTAACGCGATATATCTATTGACGGGTAGTAACTTTTTCATGCCACTTGTTTAATGTTGTAGTAAATTGAATTAAAATGTTAATTTGTTCCTTAATCTCGCACGCAAGTGTGGGGTAATGTGACATTTGAATTCGACCCGAAGAGTAGTAGTACCTTTTTTATATCTCAGTTTTTATTCAGTTACGTGATATACAAGTGAGATATACACAAATTGAGCTTTGGACCCTGTGACACCCAAACACACACATAAAACATTTATGCACCCATTTTGAAGAGGGGTCAATAAAAAGTAGTTGCCTTAAATTTGCAGCCTTTTTGGTGGCTTCACACGTTCTAAAATAGGAGGTACACATCCTTGGGTAACCCAGTAGGGGCACGCTGGACGCGCCAAACTCGATATACTAATATATTCATTTTTCACGGGATAGCCTGTCTACACACTAATTTTGAACAGTAGTCCAATGAGTAAAAACCCAACCGTTGCCATTTTTGAGCATTCCTGGGAAGCCATATGTTTCCACCCTAAGGTCACTGTATCGTTTACCGAAAATAGACTTACAAAATTCTATTATATTCACAAATCATCGCGCAAACCACAAGACAACTCTACGGATGTACGGACATGTCTATAGACAGACTGAACGTACTACCTAATAATCCATCTGGTACCTATACTCCATTGTACACCTGCTTAAAGGAAACTTTTACTTCGCCATACAATGCAATGGCAGAATAAAAATATTTTTGATATGAAAGCACAGCAGTAACTAAATGAATTAAATTTGCCTGCTGCTGATTGAGTCAATCAAGCCAAAAAGCATTATCATCATCAGCAACAGACATGTGGTATATATGAATAAATATTTATGAAAAAAAACAAGCATGGTGGTACATAGTACAACGTGGCTTCTAGACACAAACTCAAGTGATTAAGATAGGGATCGGAACCAAAAAGAAGAATTTTTATTACCGAGTATGATTTACTACACAAGTATTTATAAATTTCGTTACTAATTAGCCTTTTGAATAGAATATATTTTTAAAGGAGATATTTGTGCGTTTTTTAAGTGTGTTTACGTGTGTGTGTACGTGCCTATGGGGGTCTTAAAGAATGCTGATAAAATGACTGTTACAATCATATCACGGTAATTGAGCCGGTCGTCTCATATTTGTAAACGTTTAATGTAAACAGTGCTGACTTGTTGAAAGGAGAGAGGAAGGGAGAGATGAACTCTTTTTTTTTCTTTTTTTTTTACAAAAGATGCAGAGTTTATTCGTAATTAAGAGAAACAGGCAAAGAGAAGTTTATCAAAAAAATATTAAATTTACTAAATGTAACGATGACAAGGATCATGTAATAAAGAGTTGTTGTTTTTCAGTGGTACTGCTCCTGCTGTTATGCTACAAGTGTTTTTCGCCTTGTCAAAAGAAATGGATATATGTGCGTATTTTGCCAAAGGGTGATATTTAATGATGATTACGCATTGTAAGTAAACGCAAATGTAAAAATAATGGCATCAGAAAACAATTACGTGCTGTGTACGTATACGCGAAAGAAAAGTCTCCTTTAAATTGATGCAATCACAGGGTTCATCATCCATCATCATCATCATCATCATCATCTTTTTTGTTTGCAGTGGATAAATTACGAGGGTTTATTGCCGTGCCAAAAGGATATACACACAATATTACTCACTTAATAAATAAAAATAAACTTACTACCTACGTGCTCACAATAATGATGACGGACGATGGAAATTATATACTGAAATTTGAGAAAAAACTACCCGTTTTAGTTTGAAACATTAAGAAAGACAAGAATAAATAAAAATAGAGAAAATATAATTTATACGTGTGTAAGGCATGCGTGAAGCGTGATGCTGTAACCCTTATACACACCAAATTTAAAAAGCGGCAGCACACATTTGCTGCCTCCAATTGAAAAGAAAGACGTCAAAGTTAACTGAGCAAAAATAATAGAACGTAATTATTGCCATAAGTCATAACAATAAATAATATCTGTAGAAAAATTAAGAGAAAAAAAAAATCATTCCCTTTTCCGAGGTTTAACGTCCATATTATTTTTGAAAGGGTAAGAAAAAACGAGTCGAACACTCGTTTTAAAAAAGTCTCTGATGATCACCACCAAATGAAACTTGAAAGACTCTCTAACAATTAAGGCCTTCAAGGGGAATCCTGTACGGTAGTCTGTGCACACAATTTTTGAAGAAAAAAAAACGCTTAATATTTTTAATGGGTCTGAGTGCACAAAACAAACTGCTACTGAATGGTTTCTCGTATTTGTGCACATTTTGAAAAACAGACTTTTATTTGTTTACTTTAGCCGAAACTATCATTCCTATCAACATATGCTCGTAAAATAATAACTATATATGTATATAGACTTGTTGAGTAAACATGATAATTTTTACTTGATTACGATGATGATGATGATCACCATCGTCATTATATGATTCTTCGTCTTGTTGACGACCGACCGCCTTGCCTTTTATCATCATCCCCGCCGCCGTATTATGGAGGTGAGGAGGATAACACAGCAGAAAATTTTCACTTGCTTGAAGAAATTTTTACGTTGTCTTTTTTATCGCGCTCTCCTCAATGCCTTATCTCTCTGCGTTTACAAGTCTACCTATAATTTTCTTCTCAGCAGCCACAACAGCGATCTGCCCCTCATGATTATTATTTATTAAGACAAAATATCGTATAGAGCTTGCCGTAAAATAATAATGATCTGCAAGAGCATTAAAGGAGTAAACACAACCTGGGTCGCTGTAACATTTCAACGACCGTCTTTCTTTGTTTTTCTCTCTGATTTAAAAGAAATATCAAGATTGATATTTCAAAAAGAGTCGTCATTTTCCTACCTTAATTACTCATTACGTTTAATATTATGATTATCTTGAGTATTGCTGTGCATGCAGCCACAAGTTCTCTGTCCTTTTTGCTTGCGTCTTATGGCTTTACCATTATACGGTTGTTATTTTTTTTAGAAATTCATCTCTCTCTCTCTCTCTCTCTCTCTCTCTCTCCATGATTTATGTTGTCAGCAAAGAACCTCAAGTGAAAACGTGCAAAATGTAAAGTAGCCCTGATGGCGGGGGAGGGTAAAGCAAAGAAAAAAAAATACAGTTTGTAATTTTTCCTCAGCTTTTCTTAAGAATCTCAGTGTCATTCTGGCAGGCTATATCAGTGGTACCATGTGTCACCTCTTGAAAAAGCTTAAGTTCCTCTATACATCTGTTGCTACTTCTACTACTAATACTACTACTGGTGCGGTGTGTGTGGCACTGAAGATGATGAAGGTGGTGGGGTGCCGCCGTAAATTTGGTGGGTGTAATAAACAAGTCGTTTTGGCTTTTTTCTCTCGTTTCCTTCATTATTATCACTATCATTGTACTTTTTTTTCAAAATTCGTCGTCGGCTCTATAATCATAACATCATCGTCACACGTTTACGTTTCTTCTTCGTTTTTTTTCTCACTTCATTTTCACTTGTCAACTCGCTAGTTGTAATGGAGCTAATTAAGTTAAGAGTGGTGTGGTGAGATTAGTGGGGATGATGACGACGATGACGATAACGATGGTTGTGACCAAACTACAAGAATCCTTTTTAAGTGCTTGTTTTTACAAAAAATTAACAATTTACTGTACACATGTTACTCGACACAAACATTTCGTGGGCAGAGCGAGACACACGTAATCCCTTGAGGTTTCCCACTTTTTCCCCTAATTTTGAAACAAATGCATCATTTTAAAGTACATGTGACCGAGAGACGGTTTTTTTTCGTTGCTCCTTTCTACTTTTACGTGGAATCGAGATGCAAAAAGAATACAATGTAGACATTTAATCATATCCTCCTTCCCCCACATTCCAATCAGATTAGAAAAGGTAGTAGGTAACCTTACCTTTGTTTACAGTTTTGCTTTTTTGTTTTTCTTGCCAGTCTATTATCAAGTGACAAATTACAGTTAACAAGCAGTAGTTAATTTTTGCGTAATTTTTTTTACTTGGCAGCTAATTACCTAATTTTTCGTCCCTATTTGCAAAATAATAGTAATATATAATAATATGAGCAACATTCCTGCCATTGTTTACGTGAATAATGCTAGCGTACTTTGAACTTAGGTACATTGGGTATAGCTGCCATTGTTCAATGGGCCAATATTTTTTTTATTTTAAGAATTCGTGAAAACTGCACAGCCCTGTTCACAATAAACGAAGGATCGTTAATACATTACATTTTTTCTGCTCTAACACCACCGCAGTTATCTAATCAACGTGATTTATTGTTGTTGTTTTTTTCTCTCTCACAAGGAGTGTTTCAAAAAATTTTCCTCGAAGGAAGCCAAAAAATTATGAAAATAAAAATAGAAACTTGCTTTTTGTTACTATTTTTTGGTCAAAGCGCAACAATGTGTATTTAATCGCGTGGGGTTTTCCCACAACTGCCAAATTCAGTAGGTTCGCCATTTTTTTGAAACTCTAGACGCACGCACGCACATACACACGAAAATTTATTTTTAGTAGATAAGGTAAGCGCTCGCGCATATTTATCTCGCCCCGCCCGCCCACTCTTATTTTTTGTCTTTCAAAGACAAAGTTAATCAATTTTAGAGTTAATATCGACGCGATAGTCCCCCTGTAATTATGTAGGTAATCAACTAATTGAAAAAAAATCTCTGTAACGGACTAGAGTATAGCATTGCCCGTTATTTATTACCGTACCTAAACATCCATTCAATTGTATCCGCTATCAGCAACAGCATCGAGCATCTTTATTTTATCAACCCCGCCAAACCTATATTTTCCTTTTTCTCAATATCTTCTCCGCTATCTTCTCTACTGGACTTATCTTGAGTCTGGATCAGCGCTAAACATTAAATGCACCAGCTATACAACTTTTTGTTTATATTTTCAAAATAAATTGGTTATTTATCTATTCCGTGTTTCATTTTCATTTTTTTTCAGACGTTCAGCTGCTCGTTTCAATGAGTTTGTATCAACCCCGAATTTGGGTACTATACCAATAATGCAATAAAAGCAAATCGTGTAGTTCATCACCCACGTGTAGTGCAGTAGAGCATTAATAAACTTTTTAATGATTGCGGCTAGTCGTATTATTTGCTCCGATTGAGAAGGGAGAAAAAAGAAAACAGTGGAAAAATTCCCCGCCAGCTATGTGAAAGTACTCCGACAGCAGTTGTGATCGATCACCGCCTTTAACAGATATCCTTATCTCCTTTTAACAGAAAAGAGCGCAAAAAAAGAACGAATTAACCATTTTCCCGTATAACGATCCACACTTGCTACACATCAATTATTATGTACTTTTGAGTGAATATTTGGTGCAGTAGTTACAGTGCTTTGGTTCCGTGGCGTTACTGGTTGGAGTCAGTGACCAGTGACCATCGAAAAAGCAACAACGTGTTTAACGCATCCTCCCACGCACCAGAATAGAAATCACTGTGTAAGAAAAACCTAAACGCACAAAGCTCCTGTGTACATCTTTAAACTCCCTAGTGCCTCATTCACAGTGTCCAACCAGCCTTACAAACAGACAACAAAACGGATGCTCTTCGCTGCGCCCTGACTCTTTTTTTTTCTTTTGAGTCCTCCTCCTCCCCACGTTACGAAGTGCTCGACGGGCATTCTTCATAACATGGTGAGACGAACAAAGGCGATAAGTATAAGTATATCGGCTGTGATCGTCGGTGAACTATGAGCTTCCGCAAAGCAAGTTTTCTCGTCAAAATCAACATAAAATCTGCTGGGCAGACATTAACTCCATTCAAAAAGCTTGTAGTTCGTCTGCTACTCCCCAGTGAACCGAATTACAAGGAAATGATCATCATTAGCATCCCACTAGGGACTCCTTTGCCTTTGATGAGTTGAAATTGCTACGCGGCTACTGCAAAAGTTCATCCTTTAAAAAAAACGCCATGTGCGTACCTGCGCGTCGTTAATATTCCACGGATCATGATGATGATGGTAGGTGTTGAGGAAAATTAAAATGTGGCATGATAATTTCCTCGTATTGATGTCTTCTGATCCCTGAGAAAGATCCCTGCTGGTGGTAATGATAAAACGGGGCAGAAATAGAGGCCCACTGCATCTCAGCGAGAGAAAGAACTGCATTTCAGGGAGAGAAAATGCTCTTTTGTGCACGCACCCATTAACAAGGTTATTGTTTACACATGGATGAGCTCTCACCACCGGTACTCCTAGTACCATACTAGAGTTACTTTACTGCTGCTGCTGCATTTGAAGCAATAATACTAATAATAATAATAATAATAACCGGTCTTAATCCCCCTGCTTGCTTGCGCTTCTGCTGTTGCCCGTGCCGTTCCGCTGGTGGAGGTGGACCATGATACCAATATCACTATTACCTAATAACACTGATATCATTTTTTATTACGGCGATCACGCTGGTGCTGCGCGCGATAGGATCAATTATTACAATTACCCCTATTATTATTGCTGTATTTAAAAGGCATTTATAACTTGAAGAGCATTTTCTTGTGAGGATTGATGAGAATAGCGGTTGCCACGACGCATTAAACACACATACCTGCACGCTACAGTCAAAAAAGGGAAGAAGAGAAAGAAAGAAAGGAGGGAGGGAGAGAGAGAGAGAGATTAGGGCATGAATATATCTTGTTGTGGTTCTCCTGCAACATCCTCCTCATCACCGCGATCATACTACCACCACCACCACTCACTTGAATCAGGAGTATCCCCACCCTCACCCTTGCACTCTTCCCTACATTGTACTTGTGCTGCTGCTACTGCTGCCGCCACCGCCACCAGTATCATCCCTTTACCAGTAGGAGGGCTATCCTCCTTATCGCCGACATCATCGCCACTGTCGGGAGCAGCGTCATTATCCGCAAGAGTAAGTCGCCTGAAAGAAATCCTTTCTCTGCTATGCGTCTGCCTGTCTTCTGGCTGCTGCAGTGGCTGTGGGGGTACTGCTGCTAATAAGAATCAGAGTAATCAGACGTCGAGTAAGGCGAGCAAGAAGAAAAAGAGAAAGAAGACAAAGGGGAGAGGTAGTGGCAGTGGTAGCATGGGGGCCGAGGACGCCTTTGCCAACAGCACCAATTCACAGTTTCTCCTCACTAACAACTCACCTTCTACCTCAGCAACAACGTCAGCTTCATCCCCAACATCGGCAGCGAATAATCATAGTAGTAGCAATAACCATAATAATGGTAATGGCGTTCACGCCACCACAGCTGTTGTGGCAGGGATTTTCAATGCAAGTGGTGATGGTGGTGGTACTGGTGATGGAAGTAAACGTACATCATCATTATCGTCATCAGTAACAGCAGCAGCTGCTGTAGTAGCAGTAGCGTTAACTCAATCCCACGGCAAACAACACAGTTCTCTAGGTCGTTGTGGGATTCGTCGTGACGACGAGGGCGTGGGACGGAGAAGTACGAGTAACGGTGATAAAGACGCTGGCGAAGAGGACAGAGGAGATGCTAGCGGGGAGGGGAACGGGGGTAATGACATAATTGTCACTGCGGATGACCTCCGGCGAAATAGAAATCACTTTTCGGAAATTCGGCTCAAGTCTGTCAGTCTTACGGGGGAGACTCGCCGGCTGGAGGGTGAAGGGACAGGTAGAAGTAATGTGAAAACGGGCAATAACACTTTTTATTCTAGTAACAGTAAAACTAGTGGCGAATCCTCCTCCGGAGGTGGAGGTATACCCAGTGTTCAAAGTGTGACGAATAATAGTAATCATAATTATAACAACAATAACAACAGTAATAGTTCAAGTAAAAGTGATTTTGGGTTAAGTAATGGTGGCAGTGCTGGTGCTGTAAGTGTTGGTGGTTGTGCCAGTTGTAACGGTGGATTAGACGTTGGCGGTCCCTTGCTTTCAAATCCGCCTCCACTCAGCGCCAGTTGTGCCAGTGGCCTGCTGGAGGAACCTAATTCTAGTAGTAGCAATCTCATCAATTCCGTGTTGAAAATGGGCGCATCTTCGGTGGGAATCGAGGGTGAGTGGCACCAAAAGTATGCCTTTATCGTGGGGCTCCTCCGCAAACCACACGTGCTTCTCGTGAAGGAATCTCTCAACAGGGAAAGGGACAAGCTATGCAACAAGCTGAGTGCCTACCGCCTGGAGAGGAACATTGTCCGGGAAAGTATCAACAAGTACATTCAAAACGGGTAAGCACCATCAATACCACCTCTCTGGTTACTTTTTCGCTCTTCATAACTGTCAACATCACGGTTTTCATAATTTTTGAAATGATTACAAAAGAACGTCGTCACCAAAGTAGTTTCTCTTTTTGTGCAAACCAGCCCCAATTTAATAACAAACATTTGTCATTGAAAAACTGATGTAGACATAATTTTACACCTGACGTTAAACCTGTATCCGTGTTCGTTTCGAAAGGGAGTTAATGAGGGTAGGTATTCCATTTTTTATCAGATTGAAGAAAACTCGAGGCTTGAAATGAGAAAAATAATACCATGACAATTTTTAGACCCTTATTTTAAAGTTTACATTTCACCAATTCTCAGCGTTACTACTACCAAAACACAGAAGAGCACAGTTGCATGGCCTCACTCTCACACGACACAGACAAGCCTAGTCGCGTAACCCCTCTGAAAGTCGTTCACTTTTGCCTGTCACTACCCAGTAATTACTACAGCTGTACACAGCCATTATTAATGGTTACATAGGTATGCATGTTAGCAAGCAATTATTTTACGTGACACTGTTTTTCGCAAGAAAAAGTACAAACTTGGTGATGATGTTACGATAAATGTGGTCATCGAAAGGGGTTGTTTAGTGTGCATACACGTAGGTATACACAATGTGCTCATGTTTCTTTATCTTTTCAAAAAGGTTGCCATTTGCCATGCTACAAACTACTGAC
Organism: Callyntrura sp. NNG-2020; assembly: GCA_027744055.1. Lineage (NCBI taxonomy): Eukaryota > Metazoa > Arthropoda > Collembola > Entomobryomorpha > Paronellidae > Callyntrura > Callyntrura sp. NNG-2020. Next base: position 18,541 of record JAHZNE010008215.1, read on the forward strand.
AACTGACCCTCTTGCTCATTCGCTATCACAATTTTTCAACATGTCTTCTCCTTCTTGCTTTACTTACCTACAACCTCACTCTTTGTCAGTCGCTACCATTTTTTGCGGCAGGCTGGGTAATAATAATAATAATAATGCCTCGTTTTTTTTTCTTCTCACAATAATTGTAATCAGACAAGAGAAACTGAAAATAACTCTTTTTTTACAAAAAAAAAATCATTTCGCCGTCATCATCATCTCGTTTTATTATTTTGGTTATTAACTTGAGCGGCAGCGGTTCAGGTTAATCGATTTTCAATCAGCCGTATTACCTATCTATACCTCATATTGTAACAAGCCATCATTGGTCGTTACCATGGCAACATCACGTGGGAACTGGAACTATTTAATATTTAGCATAATACAAGAAAGGATTGGTTTTGGTGATTTAAAAAAAATACGTTTTAAACTTTCCTCGCTTTTTGTTCCTGCTCTGCGATGAGAGGGCTCATTGTTGTTGCAAAATTGCCCCTGAGTGGTTTCAGCAATTACTCCGCGGTACGTGCCCAGTAATTACAAGTTCACAAAAGAATTTGCCGTGTACGTATCCAAGCAGTGTGAATGACGAGAGCGACACGGTGAAGCTAAATAGTAGCTAAAAAGACATGTGTTCTGAAAAAGAAGAAGAAGCCCTTCTCACAAGATGACGATACACTATAACCATATTTTGCGTATGGGCTGAACAAAAAAAAAAACGGTTGTCAGTAGCAGCACAACGGCGCGGGTAGCAGACACACACACAATATACTGCTAATCAGGTTCACGATAATCACGCCTGCTGAATTGAAGAAGGAAGCGCTCAAAGTCATCTTGCTTAATCGTGCATGAAGGTCGAGTCGTCTCTTACAGGCATTATTGTCGTCGTCATCATCACTCAAAGCGTTTATTTGCACATCAGCAAAAGAATGAGAAAAAGGTTCCTGCGTGAAGTCTCACATGTAGTCAGTCGCCACCTTTTTTTTTCAACACAACCGTTGTCACTGCAGTACTTGATCTTTTTTTGCTGTTGTTGCACATGGTCGCCACGCTACCTCTACCAAAACTGTTTTTGTAGCTGCTTACATTTATATCATCACCATCTTCAGCCCTCTTCTGAAAAAAGTGTTATTGATGATATTCACAATATCACATTATTTCTTTTTGCAGTCATCCATCGTAATTGTGTTGCCCCAGCTCACATAACTCCCAATACAAACGAACTTACATAATTGTTACATTAAATGGCGCAAGTGTTGACGAATTAACAATGTCTTCCATTCCTCCTCCTCTTTGCTGTTCCATTGTCTTTGTTGATACGTGTAGACACTTGGACCCCTTTCTTCCTCAATGTGTGCACATACGGTAACACTGTACAAAATGATCTCAATTTTCTTCAGCCATCCCCCCTCTCAGCTCTGCCTGTCGATAACAAGCAGATAAGCCGTGTCCCTCAATGCTTCTGCGCTTCTACCTCTACTCCTAATAATACTATCATTCTTTAACATAATTGGTTATATAGGAATCATCTTTATCATCGCCAGAAAAAAAAACAGCAACAAAACACAATTTTTGTTACCAACGTTTCTGTTATTTACTAAGAGCGTACCATATACTCTGTTACACAAGAGAGCAGCAACAATAATGCTAGCAGAATTGCAGTGGGGATGCAAAAAAAAAATAGTAAAGACGTACATGGTGTGCAGTTACAACCATTTTTCTCCCCCATTTTCCTCTTCCGTTAAATTTTTTTTCTTGAGCAATAGCTACTACAAGGAGCACAAGACACACTCCATCTATCACAGACAGAGTATTATTACGTTTGATCATGAACATAAAATATGATAGAAGGTACGTGATAAAATGACACAAAAAAATCTTTCATTGCAATGCAATATATGATTGTGTTGCTTCCAACAAACAACCAAAAGAATCGCCAAATCCATACTGTTCGACTTTTATATTTAGGAAGGTATCGCTCTCTCCTGTTATTTTTACACTTGACATACCATACAGTTTGCTTGTTGATTCACCATTTTTCTGCACCACGTCAATCAACAGCAAACAGAGCAGTGAGTGAGTGAGTGAGTACGACTCTGTACGGTCTTTAGTAAGTATCATCATCCCCTTTTGTCAGGATTTGATCTGAGGATTAAGTACACATAATATCGTGTACTTGTGCAAACCAAAAAAAATAGCAAAAAACACTATAAAAAATCTTTGATTGACCTACCATTGAGGTAATTAATTTAAAAAATTTATGAGCGAGTCTAATTAGGAATAGATCTCGTAAGTAAAAATAATTACGTCCACCTTTTCACAAGTTTATTAGCTATTTTTTTGGTAGTGGCCGTGTGTTTGTGCGTAGGGGCCTCTTTGTCTGTGGCCTCTGTGGTTTTGAAATTTGTGATGTCATTAAATTACTACTTTAAGCCTTAGACACAAGTGGCGTCAGTAATAGCCGTGATGACCACGTGAAATATGCGCGATTACGGGGGTTGTGACATATGATCGTCCTTGTCGTTTTAAGATCAAGCAGTTATTAAATGGAAATCTGGGAAATTTTGAAAGAGGACATTGCCACAGTAATTAATCCTGCTCAAAGTATCAACAGTCTCGGTCAGGCAGTGCCACACGGTCACTTACCGTAGGGACAGCACAGAGGACAGCAGCAGGGAGTCGTTAAATAATTTTAAAAACAGGTAGAGAGTGTAACTGTCTTGATGATAAAGGTTGTTGTTGGGATAACGATAATTTTCCTTTTCTCTCTTACGCTGTTGATGTAATTGCGACTGATTATTATTGTCGTTCGTTCCTTGCTGTGGCATGCGTGCTTAGGAGTGAGTGTGTCTTTGTGCAAATGTGGAAAACTTGTGTTCAGCAGAGAGTTTGCAGAGATAGTGTGTATATGCTGATGCCATGAAGTAATATGCAGTCTCCTGCGTCACCGTGTACGCATTCTCCATATTATAACGTGATACGAAAGGAAAATTGGAGGCAAGTAGATCAGAGAGATTAACAATATCATCAACAACTACAACAATAGCAGTTGATTGTTTCGTTGACACTTAACCTAACTTTAAACTTATCTATCTTGGATAAGGACGTCAGCAACATGCGTGCGTGCGTGCGTGGATGCATGTCGGGTGATGGATGGCAGTGGAATGAGACGGTGCTGGGTGACACTTGTGTTTTCATCAATCTATCCTCCTCCAACAGCAGGATCAGTTGCATGAGCATCACGAGACCAACGCATACACAGTAAACAGCTCGTTTTCAGCAGCAGTCACCAGACAGATCTCAAGTGTCCTGCCAAAGAAAATCCTTTTGTACACTAGAGCCCCCTGCCTCGTTTGTTGTGTTCGCAAGAAAAACGTGCTAGCGCGTTCGATATCAGATATGCGTGCCTTCACATTTACATACCTCAGGTTCATTTTTTCACTTTTTCTTTTTTAGACTTTGTTTATCTTCCCCATCCATTTTACATCTTTTCCGAAATGTATTTTACCCGTGAGTACAGTCTAGTACCAAGGTCCAGATTGCACAACATTAGAAAAACTAAAAGTTGCATGATCTGTCTTATGAAATAAATGGACGCTTTGTACTAGACCTCTGATGATAATAATGGGCGGGGATCTCTCTCATGCAAAAAATATTTTACGGAAAAGCGATTACCCCCAGATAATTTATGTACTACCTCTGTCCCCACAGTTGTAGTACTTTTTTGTTTATAAAAAAAACTTTAAAGTAAAATGAGAGTTGCATGTTTCACAATCCAATTACAAAAATAATAATTACAATTACGACAACAGCAGGATTTTCGGCAGTGGAGCAGGTGCCCCTACACCTGTTGATGGTGATGACGCTGACAGCAACAAGGATGGTGATGGTAGTAATAGTAATCGTGGTGACGGTGGTAATGATAATGAGGCTGCTGCTACCCCTGCTGTCATAGCCAGATTGCTACTGCCAAAAACCATCAGAACGGCACCGGATTCAGTACCTTCATCTTCCTTCCCCTCCCCCGCACTGCCCCTTTATTTGAGGTAAAAACACTAATTATAACAACCAAATCATGTATTATAAATCACACCAGGATGGGCACGTTATAATTCCCCCTGTTTGCGTTACTTTCATATCTCCACGTTACCATTGTTACGCAAAATGGTCATGATCATGAATGATCGTAATCACACAGGTACTCGTTTTCGTTCGCAGTTTAACCTGAGCTGCACTGATGACGATGCTAATCGTGATAGTCGAAAAATATACGGTTTCGCCTTTTTGCCATCATACCTTAAACACAACATAATAATCAGGAAGAATAATATCATACGGTAGTAGGTAAATGCTTAATTTTTTTTTCCTGTGTGTGACTACCATTTTTGTGTGCGGTGTGTGTCTCTCTCTCTCTTTCTACATGTCCTGTGCACATTGAACTGTCTCTG
>JAHZNE010008216.1:0-69626 GCA_027744055.1 Callyntrura sp. NNG-2020
TTCACGTGTCAGTCATTGTCACTACTTGTATTTTTCCACAGGGCATGCCGACTGAAGAAGAAAGCTCAACATGAAGCCAACAAGTTAAAACTGTATGGATTGGAACAAGAGCATAGTACGTTAATACTTTTAATTTTCCTTTATTCCTCAAGTTCATTTGCCATTTAATATTTGGATTGCAATCGAGCAATATTATTTACGTACTTTTTCCACCACTTTTATAGAACGCCTCATGGCAGCTATTCAACAATCAAGACAGTTAGTATTCTCCAGAATGGACGGTACACTTACTGACACTGAACCTGTCGTGTCAAAATTGGACAGAATCTCCAAAGTTGGAACAAGTAAAGGGATCAACAAAGGTTTTAGTGAGTTAAAAGAAGAGTCTTGAGCTTAAATAATCATATCCGTGTCCCCTATTTACAAATTACAAACAATTTGCAATTAGTTAGACTTTAGTAATACGTGTACATTGTTTTTTGTTACTATAGAGCACAAAATCGCTGGCCACACGACTGAGTTTGTCAACAAAGTCTTGGAGAAGGTACGTCAAGGGGTGCCTGATGGAGGTATTAATGAAATATAAAATGAGAATAGAGGGCTGTGGTCCACCTTTACTGTGTGGGATTGTTGTACTCATTAATGCCATTTCTTTAGAAGTGTTGGAGACATAAAGAAGAACGAAAACAAATATAACGTCGGTCGGAATGATTTTGGTTAGCATATTATGCGAGAGCTATATATTTTGCTAATAATAAATATATACATAAGGATAAGATAAAAGTTATTATCTATATATTATTATTATTGTCATTAAGAATATATTACTGTTATAGATTCAACGATGCTTAAATATCATTATAACATTATTATTGTTACATACAATCAACTACCTATTCTCCATTTATTCTGTATTTTATTGATCTAAAATAGGAATATAAAAAATCCTATGTAGAATAAATATATATACATATTATAATACATACAACATAATTAATTAGAACGTACTACTACGAGTCTACATCTTGTTTTCCTAATTTTTATATTACTGTCAATTTTCAATTAATTTCACGTCTTTTAAAACTACTAACTACTTCGTACTATATTCAAATTCAGAGTGTAACTTGTGTGCGTAGTGTTAATTTTACTGTGTATTCTAGGATAGTGCTTAACACATATAAAATTTAAATGAAACAATCAAATAGATGATAACATTTTTTGCAAAAGTAATAGAAGTTATAACTCTCAAGATTGGAAGAAATCACAGCCTTGCAGATTTTTACAAGGGGAACAATTGCCGAACCTCTCCATCAACGCACTTACTATACAAATGAGTCAATTTTTATAAAAAATTTTTTCTATGAGGCATTATATCGTGTAGACAAAAAAGGACGGTGTGGTAACATTGTAATACATTCACTGCAAAATATTTACCGCTCCTGCTGACACGCTAGTAAACACAATGGTGGAAGATTTAGATATGTCAAAGTGCTTTTTGATTCAAAAATATTTTAAAGTAGTTTAGTAAAGCAAAGCTCAGTATGTAATAGCATGTAGATATAACTAGAATAGATAAAATGATTGACATTGGTATTAATTACAGCAGTAGTAATTAGAGTAAATGTAGGGAACTGTTATCTAGCGCATCCTGCATCCCAATTTATAACTGTGCTACTATTGGCTTTGTAAATGTTTACACTACAACCAACAAATTTGAACAAATAAACAAGGCAACGCTACGCGCAAGGTTTCTTAAAGTTCAGTGAAAACACGGCTAAGCATACCAGGTAACTGAATATTAACTTTTCAATGTAAAACAAATGTGATTAGCCATTGATTGCCGCAAACTTCCCGTTCAAATCGTAGAGAGACGTTTCAGAGTTATGGTGTTGTACACAAGTTTCGAAATTTGACTTCCACTGGACTGCTCAGGGTGCAAGCATCACACTTGGAATGCGACTATGCGAGGTGCATGTGAACTAAATTTGAGCTTCTACTGCTTAGGTGAAACTTGAAATGATTTCTCGCTTTTGACCCTTGAGTCAGCCAACTTGGACCCATTTTCAAAGTCATTCGAGCTATGAATCAAAGGAAATTGGCAGAATTTAAAATATTGCAAGACGGACTGACCCATTTTGCAGGATGTAGAGAAAGAGGTTACACACCTTCTAAACCTTGCTTTAAATAATACAAAAAAAAACTCTTGACGTGACGTGCCCATCCATGAGGTTGGACCTATTTGATCTATTTGTAAGTGCTCCTCCTGAACAACGAAATAAGTTGCATCGAACAGTGCAGTGAATTGTGTTAAGCAAATTATGGATAACCGAGTACCTACACAAAATAAAAATTACAAAACTTGATAAATATTTTAGAATTAATTAGTTTAAAACAAACAGATATCTATTATTGTGTATGTCTTGCTCTCTCTCTAGTCGACCCGCATATAATGATTAGGTAGTAGTTAAAGTATAATTTGATCATATGCTAAATAGTAGTACATGCAGATACATATTTAGTAAGTTGGCTAGCTAAGTGAATATTACGTAGAGCAAATTTATATATGATAGATAGTTTGTAAATTGTAAAGAGACGTACGCATGGAAAGAGCAAAATAATTGAGAACGGTAACGAGAATAGCCTATATGTAAAACTGTTTCTGTCTGTCCACCATGTACCTAATTTTTGTGATGCTGCTATTGATGTTAGAAAGTAACTACTGTTACGCGATATACTACAACATTATTTTTGAAAGCGTATATACTCGAAATTACCTTGTAAAAAGTTGGCAAACAAATATTGCGAGCTATCGAAAGTTTTAATTCAGAAATCGGCCCTATAGATATTATCCGTTGTTGTCATGCCTGCATGCATGATATGAACCGCATCCCCAATGCAAATAGTAGCTGGCAATGCCCATAAAGCAAGTGCTGTTCGTTTGTTTTCCACGGTGCTTTTCCACAAGGAATTTATAACATTACAGCGTTGTGCTAGTGCAAGTGATACAAATTTAAATAACAAACTGAAATAAATATGGACATTTTTAAAAGGCATTTAAAAAAGAAATTGGCTGAGGCACACCTAATTTACGTTTGTACTCGTACATCGAGACATGGTACATGGAAACCTTGTTATTTAAGATGTTATTGCTAGATACTACTCGACTAATGTGAATCGTCACTATATGAGAAGAAAATGAAATCAATGTCTGGTTGTTGCTCTGTTGCGTAAGAATATTGTAATTAGGTATCAACAAGTCAACATGGAAGTGTTTGTTTTGCTCATAAAAGTTTACAGTCTGCATGTTTTGTTCATAAATGATTCAATAAATTTATTCAGTAGCTAGCGCTGCATGTGGTAGTTGTATGTAAAGTACACAATTAGCAATTATTTCTGAAGACGCATGCTGTGAAAAGGTACAACAGTTGACGGAAGTTGGAGTAATGTGCTAAGTAACTGCTAGAAAGATAGACTTGGAAGCCTGACTGTGTTCATGAAGATTACTACTACTTCTACGACACGATTTATGTAACTTATCACTTTCAACTTTAAGCTTATTTCAGGGAAAGTTATGTTTAGGAAAACTGATAGATTTGTGATGTTACGTTTTCTTCGAAAGGGTGGTTGGTTATAATGGATACTTTATTGTAGAGGATTATTTTTTCTGTACAACTAATGTTAGTCGTAGGACTACGGTAAATTCTGTTTACTTAAATTATATATGATTGTAATGTATACGTATATAATTTTTTATTGTTGTATTGTAGTAGTACACTTTGAAATTGGGGTGCTTGTTGAAAACAGAGTATTTAGTGCATCATCTTCAGGTAACAGCGTTATGGCTTTAAACTGTTATTGTTAAACGGCGTTGATCGGTCACCAGTACCTTCACACATCTTAAAATTAAAATAGTTGGATAGGAAGCAATGATTATCTTCTGTATATAACTTGACTACAACATACGTACATACATAGTACATACATACATAATAGCGGTACGATTAGGAAAATAAATTGGTGGATATCGGTTAGTACGACATGCTAAAAATCAAAGAACATAGTGTAAATATTCAATATAATCAACAATCACACTGTAAGTCAGGCTTCTCAGAATGCCCCATGTATGTTATCATGAACGATTTTACTTGGTCAAGTCAGAATGCATCATTTGACACGAGATAATCACTGTTTTTTGCCCAAAATAAAGCAATTCTTGAACCCGGTCAGGGTCTGACGGGTTGTCTAATGTTTACCCTTGCAAAATTTACCATTACTTTTTAACACAATAAACATATCTATTATAGGGTGAGCCATTCACAAAAAATTGACAATGGCCATGGTCTTCTCCTGTTCGTATAAAAGCAATTCTCTGCAGAAATTAGAAATTCCTCCTTTTAATTTCTTTTATAACGTTAGAACTTTTAATATTTGCAACTGCGAGAAAATTTAAAAATTGCCATATAAATTAGTGGTATCTCTAAACACTTTGACGTTGACTGCAATGCATACAAACAGCATACATGCATCCATATATGCCACGAAGCACATACGGAAGGATGCTCTGCTATTTGTCATAGTAGTTAAACATTGCCGTTGTAATAATAGTAGTATGCTCTAGCACTGTGTATTTCATTCTGTAGCTCTTTAACTTCTAGTTGACGTTTTTATAAATATTCGCTAAACTAATCTTAGGTTTCACGCCACTGTAATTTACCTCAACTAAGCGTACGTACATTTTTCAGTTTTCTAGTTTGTATCGTCACTATTTATTACTTACGTCCGAACCTTGCTGTTTTCTTACACACAGGAAGATCAATCAAGATTATTTTAATGTCAAAAATAAAGTTTGTTTTTGTTTTTTGTTGAACCTTTTTTTATGTCGTTATTAGGTTTTTCTAGGGTCGTTACTCGTTACTAAATTTTCGAGTGGTAAATTAGTCCATATAATAATTGCAAAAATACTATTACAGCATATATATATTTGTTTTGTATATGCATATTACTCTACATCTACAACAATGATTATTCTTATCATATAATCGTTATTATTTTCACAGCAATATAAGTTTACTTGTTTGTTTCACTCAATTTTATGTTTTTGCCATAAATATACATATACACGTTCACACGTCTTAGGTTTAGTGATAAGCGTACTACTTGAAACATGCTGTAACTAGAAGAGTTTATTACAGAAACAAATGTGAAGGAAAACAAAAGTTGTTTATTAAATATTCCCAGTTCTTCTGATTTTTTTATTGTTGCTACATTGGAAAAGAACTTAAAAATGTTGCAAGCTTTTGCTGATAATGGGGGTAAATAAAATCAGTGAAATCTTTAATGGTTGCTATATATCCATTAACATACACGAAATAAAAAAATTAAAAAGATCTAAATGTGTTGTGTATTATTTTTTTATAAATCATACCATAACTTGTGCATAAAATAAAAATGCATTTTACAGCATGTAATCTCGGGTGAAGTTCACGTTAATGCATATGTTGGTTGGTAATGTGTTTTGGTATGCATGATTATAAGGGAATAAATAAGTGCACCATAACATGTCGTCTTTCCGTATAGATTTGGTACTTATACTCGGACTGCTTTATTCTTTTTTTTTCTTTCTAGTGACACGACATCAAAAAAGTAATTTCACACGCTCTGGTTTTCTGGACATTTTATGATTATTATTATTACATTACAGAATACAATTGCATTTTTCACATAAAATAACTTTGATTTTTACCAAGTGTATTTTTCGTTGCAATCACATTCGCCTAACTAACCATTTTGTATTTTTATTAGTCGTTAATATTTTCTCGGTATTTCATCTAAATTCGCTTTGTTATCCACTCAATATCATCGTCACTACATTCTTTCCTCTGTTTTCTATTCGAAAATACATCTTTGTAGTGCCTACGCAGCACAGCAGGAACGACTTCTTCGGTGTTGTTAAGTTTTGTAATAATGTAATTTTTTTCATTCTTCGGCGCAAACTTAATGGCACTACGTTTTCCATTCACAATCACGGTTATAATCACGAGGCATGAATTCATTTAATATTTGATTAACCTTTCAAAAACTGCTGTTTTCAGTTATTAGTACAATAGTAAGTTGAAGCACGCTACATATCATTGATGGTGCTGGTTGGTTGTTGGTTCAATTGGATTCTGGTTTAAGGGATGTTAACTTTTAGGATGACGTCAAAGGATAAGTTACTTCACAAGGAATAGATAATAATAATATATAGTTACTTTAGTTTGTTGTAAGTCTTAACTTGCCGGCAAGTTGTAAACTTTGTAGAGTTTAGTCTAGCGTTTGTTATCCTCGCACTCATTTTCTCTTTTCAGAAATTAAAATTCACCTCAACCAAATCTCAGCTTTGACATGGAATGTTTCCTGGTGACTTATAAAAACAAACAAAATAATAATATCACAATTTGCAATTTTTCTCTTCTTTTTGCACTAATTACACTTGTATCGCGACACATATTTACAGTTCACAACTGCAATACTGGTACAACATAATAATAATGTAGGTAATAATTATCTTGATAATCTTCTTTAAAAATACTCACTGTATTATACAATGTATTTATATATAGATATATGTATATATATATATATAGCTTTAAAGATAAATTGGGAGAGATATTGCAAGATGATATCTACGAAAATATCTTTTCAATGAGTCAGCGGAGAAATAAGTAATAATAATCATCAAGGTTATTTGACTTGTTGAAAAAATATATGTACAATGACCCATTATTCAGGTTTCAGATACACAGAGAAGTAGTTAATCAAGTAGCAATAGAAGTGCCTTTTGAAGAAGGTGACCTTGCCGTTGATGCTGAGGTAGTAACAAAAATTTAAGCTGAATCAATTGTGTAGTGCCGTTAGACATATGCCAGAACAAAAAATATTTAGAATTTTTGGAGTAAGTACACAAGTGCAATGACATGAAATGAATGCACTTTTTGTTAGTACAGTAGTAGTAGCACAAACGTTTGATTAATTACAACTGAATAGAACATACATAGCATCTTTTAACTTGACTTTGATGCTCTCGGCATGTCAAAGGATGGATAAATGCAGATTACGCCCAGCATCTTGTTTCAGCGCGGAAACTATATAGTAAAGCTATTCTTGTACAAGCTCAATAATACTGCAACATAATTTCACTATTAGTACTGTAGATACTTATGATTTAGACTTCATTCATCACATATACTGAAAACCTTCTGTACGACGACTAAGGTAGCTTTAGTACCACGTGTCACTATTATATTCCCACAGTACGGTATCATTGTCTATTGATATCATCTTTAACACTCCCAAAAATGTACTTCAATACCTTAACTAAATGTAACACTGATCACAATGTGTCACACCTTGCCACATACAACATAACCACTTCTGCGTCGAAAATTAGAATCATTAAATAATCGTCTTGTAAATCTAAAATTTTGCTCTACAACACTACACTAGCTATTTAGTATAATTTTTTTGCCAGAGTCATCATCCACAAGCCATATAAGGTCACGTTCCAGAATTCACGAAAAAGAGGAAGAGAGCTTTTTACCTTCGGTCTGCAGAATTATTAGTAAAAGGGAAACAGAACACTACAATTTGTTATAAGTAAGCAGGCATAATAATGATAAATAAATGATGCAACAGAAGTAATATATGTTAGTACGTTTCAATACATTAATTTTTTAAGCCAACTCAAACTCACGTTACTACATTTCTCTGATTATGGAGAGTAGTGGCTAAAATTATAGAATCTACTTTACTGTACAAGCTGGTTTAATGTTTGCTGAGTGGATGTTGCAAATACTACTTCGTTTTCAATGGCCCACTAGCGATAACATTTAGTTAATGCAACTGGTAATTTGCAACTGCTGTCATACTACAAGTAATATTTGCTATTAGTTTTAAAAAATCTATACATTTCCATTTCACAGTAAGGGCAACTATATGTGAATGTGGGCGGGGTTTAAATAATACGACCGTTGAAAGAGGCGTTTTGCTGAATATTCTATCATTATCAATTAATCATATTCGCACAAATAATTAATACACGTTATCCTTAATTACCAACGCACGTATATTATAGAGCACTTCCCTGTACTAAAATCTGTTACTGTGCCTTACGACACAATGAAGGAACGCAATTTATTACTTAACGGTAACGTTTTGTGTCGTGATTTTCATATCTATATACTTCAGGCCAGCGATACGTGCTTAAACAGAAAATAAAGTTCGGTATACTTGAACGTCGATAATAGTGATATAAATCCAAAGCAATTTACAATACTGGTGCAGCTATACTTTTAAAGTTTGAAACTAGTTGAATGTAGTGAGTACAAATCATAGAATATAATATCCCAATTACAAAGAGTTCATGTTTATCTTCGTGGTGGTATAGTCGGAACTCTTGCTGGAATTGCGGGTGGTGCACCAGGTGGTTGCGGATTACGAGCTGGAATCGGTGGCAAGTTTGCTGCTCCCGTGGATCCCGATGCGACTTGACGTGGTGGAATAGGAGGAAGATTGGGACCTCCTACAGCGGGGGGACTGTTATGTCCTGAACCTGAGTTAGAGGATGCCTGACTAGATTGTTTATGTAATTCCCGCTTGGGTGATTCAGTACATGCCATTTGTGTCGTGGAGGTAGGCAACTCTCTCTTTGGAGAATCAACCGGAGAAATTCGTTTCGGTGGTGGCGGAGGTTGTGATTCTGTCTCTGCATTTTTCTGAGTCAATGTTTTATCTCCTGAATTTTCTGGTGGGGTTATTCTTGTTGGTACCAGAGGTGGTTGAGCTGCGTTGAACTGTAATTGCATTTTCTTAGGAGAGTCGCAAGGAGACTCATTTGGCGAACGATTCATCTGTTAAATACAGTTAGTAAAAAGTAGTAAAAAATCAACCGTGATTAGGGATAATAGTTAGTCATTGAATTTTTTGAATACTTACCAAATCTGAATTCATTATTTTTCTCTCAGTCATAGGAGAACGAGGTGGTGGTGGTCTATGAGGCGCAGGCTTTCCACTCTGTTGTGGAGGTGGCACTGGCCTAGGTGGAACTTTCATTTTGTTACCATCGCCTAACTTAGAATCTGAAAGTGTTCTACGCAAACCTTCGTCTAAAAAGCCGGAGACAGAAACCAACATAACAATATTTTATTCGCCACCGGAGCATTTTTATTTCCAAAGGCCTTCATCAAATATGACAAAATAACTCTCACCATGTTGAACTGCTAAATTGCTGAAGCTACTATTCGTCTTAATGGTATTATTATTTTGGGATGGATGAAGAGGAATACAGTTATTTACGCAAATGGCCATTTCTTTATCCAAATGACTCTCCCAGTCTTTTGTCTTTAATTCCACAAACACTACATAGGGACCGACCTACGTCAAAATATCACAAGAAATTGTAAGACCATGTTCTTTTAACTTCGTAACATATACCACCACTATTTCATCAATACCTGAATTGTTTCCAGTTTAACTGCAGCCAACGCTGAGAAACCATCCTTGAACGTGATCCAAACCTCCTCCCCAATGTGCCGTATTAGAATCACTGATCCACATCCCGCTAGTTCATTTAAGATGATTTCATCGCTCTCGTCCTCATCAAATACTCTATGATCGTCAGATTTTAAAATGACAGTAGCGTCTGGTGGTCCAAGTTGCCTCACTACTTCGGCAAAAACCTGGTCTCGTTTAGCCTCATCGACAGCAAATGCTTCCACCTCAATAACAGATACAACTGGACGGTGATCACTTTGCTTCAACTCAGCACGTCCATAATGAAGACAGCGTCCCGGACTCCAGTCTGGTGGAGGTGCTGATATTCCAAAAGATAACACAGAATCTGATCACCACAGATTATCCATGCCAGACAATAATAAGTAATAAAACGCTTACTCATATCCGACAGCGGCATCTTTCGTTTCCACAATACTCGGTCCGTCCATGCAGGTATGCGACATTTCTCACTTGTATCATAATCCTCGGAGAACAAGTCGTATTTGTACGTTGGTGGAAACGATATCTCCCCCTCTTCGTAGTCATCAAACACGTTTAATTTTTCCTTCTCCTGAATTAGTTGATCTTTCCGTAGCAACAGCGGCCATTCCTGACGTGAAATTAAATCCTTAACCTCCTCACGATCCATGTCCAAACGAAAGTTGAAGTCACCACACCAAAATATGTAGTCATGAGATTCTAAGGTTCTTCCCATGGGAAAGAGTACGTTCTTTTTTATTTCAGCATAGTCGTTGCACCGCTCTGCTACTTGCTTTTGACCAGCAGCGAAATGGGAGCAAACGAAGCAAACAGATGTGCTATGAATAACAAATCTAATTGCCACAGCTCCTTTGTTACCTAAATAAATCATGAAAGAAAATATAATTACTACGGGATGTGTTAGTGCGATGTCTATAGTTATCAAATGTACATGACTCTATCTTATCTGATCGTAGTATGTAATTTCTTAATTAACCTGCAGCACCACCAAGTCCAGTCTTAACTGAATCCGTGGCAACATCGCGGATATGAGGAAGAAGTTCTGGCCGAGTGAAAACGTACAAGCAAACCCCGACAAGCTGCAAGGTACTTAGCAAGCAATAGCCTCTGTCCCGGTTTAAAATTTTCCCCAGCTCTTCCGCCCACGCTTTTTGATTTTCGGAGCTATATAATAACAAAATTTCAATGTAGTAGTAAAAACTACATTGTCATATTTTACGATAGATGCTCCATTTACCTTGCAGCGATAATGTTACTAGCATTTAAATCCACCATTTCCTGGAAGCCAACTGCATAAATATCCGCCGGTGTCTCCACGTCAACATCATCTTCTTCAATAGACACCAATGCTATATAAAATTAAAACGAGAGTTCTTTTGGTATTTGAATATTTTCGAGAACTAAGATTGCACTATCAACTATTGTGTACAGTAGATGTTTATACTACAGAAATCTACTTATTCTTACAGGAGGAGCGTGCGATCTTGGCCGCATCTAATAGCCAGTCCGATAAAGAGAGGTCTTTGTACACTACTGACCGGAAATGTTTACCGCCGTTGACGTTATATGTTCCAATTACAACGCGAAGTGACTTTGGCTTCGTGTAATCTTCCCATCTTTTCACCATTTGTCTTAAAACACCAGGAGGAGCTGTAATAAATAACGCACAATGAATGTCGTTGGTTTGTGTCTCTGCTAAGAATTAGGTCTCATTAAATTTTTATTCAAGCTTATTTCTACCTACCGTGGAGGTAGTGGGCCGGCAGTAGCGATCTAGCATAACTCGTTAGCTCAGTATTAAACGTGTGACCTAAAAGAAGTACATCTATTGCCTCCTGTTTACTTTGGTCTAGTAAATTATTCTGGATAGTTCTTGAAACGGATCTGGCACCATCCATTAATTTTGAACCTCCTTGGATGGCTCCAGTTCCAGCGTAAATTTTTGAGACTTCATTTCCATTGTTTACCCACATTTGCCGGAACACTTCTTCAAATCTAGTCTGACTCTGAGGTTTATCAATGAGGCCCATAGAATGTAGCTGGCTTTCTAAAGTCTTTACTCCTATAAATGTCTGGACACAGTTGGTTCTATCCAGACAATCCAAACAATTTGTTCTTATCGTGCCGCTTTGTAATCTACATTGACAACAAACGAACCAGTTTGTAACATGTACACTTACACACTTACTGTTTACATTACACATACTCGTTACCACGTTGAAAATATTATAATGCTCTTACTTCTCTACTCTGCCGCTTCTATTATGATAAAAACTATAATTATCCAGGTATTTCTTTATTTGAACCTCTAACTTCTCTAATCCCCGGTTTCCTCTAACCTCTTGATGATAGTCAAATAAAATGTGAGGTATATCGGAAAAGTGTGGATTGTTAACATGCTGGCTCTGCAAGGAGAAAATCGGAAAATCACTATATTATGTTCATTCAATCACAATGTTGATTAAATGCATGCTCGAATATTCGTGGCGGTTACAACAGCGGTTTTTACATTTTTTGCCCCAGCGTAGACTGTCTTAATCTCGACAAATCCACAAGTGACACGTAATAACCAATCGTTACAGTCAATGCCAAATCGTAGGAGATGTAAAAACATGGTCCGGTTCCTGCAGTGGCAGTAATAAAAAATAATGACAAATTAAACAGACTGTCCAGTGTCATTTTACTTGCAATATGCCATTATTCTAGCATTAGTGTTACCAGAAGAATCGGTTGTCAGTATCCTTGGTAGCATTTCGTTTCTGTTCACACAAGGTCAAATCCATTTGTCCTGAAACACCACCCCACGAAAAGTAAAACGTTCCTGAGTTGAGGACCTTTTTAATCTGAAAACAGGAATACCATAGTAGAACGTCCCATGAAAAAGTATCAATGGTATTTCACGTATTCAAATTCCTCGACACTAGTTACCTCTGCGATTTTTTCATCTTCAGAACTAGGACCACGCAAGTTGATAAATACCGTTTCCGTAACACGGAATATTTCGCAGTCACATATCTTGCCGACAGAAACACATCCTTTAACCAGCACTAGGAACATTAGCTGATCATCCTCTGTAAATAATTTACATATTCACCCATTATATATTTTTAATTACTTTTCATAGTCAACAGTCAACAACACTCTAAAGAATAGATCAACTATAAAAAAACATTAGTATCATGCACGCTTGATAAGCAGAGTATTATAGTGAGTGGCGTATGGCATTTTTATACAGTTTTAGTTAGTTGCTGGAAGTAAAACTACGACTACGATACACGCTTCGTCAAAATATTACACCCCCTGGCACTACCTTTTGAATTAGGTCCTTTTCCATTTTAAATGCAGCATCCGAGCGAAATGACAATTGTAATTAATTATATTATTTTTGATTATTAGATTGATAAGAAGACATGTCCCGGTGGGTTAATTTTAGGCAAATGCAAACCATTTAAAAAATTATTTGGTAACAGCATCCGTATATAGAATGTTACAACCTGCTTTTGAACCACTGTTGCACTTATTTTCTAGCTCACCTGTGTGAAACTGGAGAACGCCCAAACATCCGTAATATGACTCAAGACTTTCAGTGTACAGCTTTCGCAGGGCTTGCACCTCAGGGCCGGCTAAAATGTCAAAAATAATTTAAAAATTTATGTATGTGCTGAAACTTGTCACAACACTAAGATATCACTGTAAAAAACATAAACAGTTAATTAATTAATTTTTCGAATATCTGTTACAATTCTTACTGATTTGTGCCACTGCGCATGACTCGAACAAAAGTGCATCCTCTTTATTTCGGTGCTTCAAGATAATGCTGAACTTATCTGGTGTGTTTAAACACAGAACCCGGTATGGCTTTCCAAGTGCCATTATTATTTAATCTGACCCGAATAGTGTTCACCCGATTTCCTGTAAAAGTAACTTCTACACAGTTCTCATCTTCTGTATCGTTTAAATTACTGCTGAGTTGTCCACGTTTAACAAAATCAAGTTGGCTCATCGGATACTTTTCTTGTTCTTTCAAAAATGAAAAAAATGTCACAAATTAATTTACCTCTATTCAATAATCACCACCTAATCTACATTCTAAATACAGACATACCAACGTCACATAAGACGTCAATTCTAACTAACCAGCAAAGACAAACGTCAATTCGAAGTATTTACACAAGAATGCTTTTCTGTTTAAAATCATTCAACTATTTAATCTTACA
The DNA here is from genome assembly GCA_027744055.1 of Callyntrura sp. NNG-2020. Classification (NCBI taxonomy): domain Eukaryota; kingdom Metazoa; phylum Arthropoda; class Collembola; order Entomobryomorpha; family Paronellidae; genus Callyntrura; species Callyntrura sp. NNG-2020. The sequence continues at coordinate 13,749 of JAHZNE010008216.1, forward strand.
CGTTGATATTTTGTTACCGGGAAAAGTGACCAGATATAAACCACTGAGAATTTACTAAGTAAGTATCAGGACGCTGCACAAAATCCTCCCATATCTCTGTCTAGCCACACTGTTCATGCAACATTTTCCAGGGATTAATCAATTTACTACAGTACAGCTGTACAATAAAACTCAGCTTTACGCGCTGCCCCATTTACAATCCATTTATTCTTAGGCAGAACTCTTTTTCTACTTTGCTCCTGCTAGTCGGGGAGCCATTCATTGCCCAATTTACTTATTATCTCTCTCTCAATTATACTACGTCAATACCCTGTCGTTCAGAAAATCATAACATAACTCTACAGATATTATATACATCAGTGCATGACGAATAAAGCTATTTTTTATTTCAGCCTCGTCCTGCTACTGCATATCTACAAATTCGCACCCGTTGACCACTCTCAAGAAGCTCTCTCCGCCACTGAAACTGTTTCATTGTTTTTGTGATGAATGCAATTTGCAGAAATGTTTGTGCGCATCAATAATAGATCTTCTTGAGGCGGTCATGCACTTTTCTACACAATGAATGATGCTACATAAAACATAAGGTAGGATAAAGATATATGGCACAGCTAACGAAGCAACATATATAGCGATTGTTTGCCAACGTTACGCTGGCAGCTTACATTTTTCCTTTCAATTAATTTTAATCCTCCTCACGAACTCGCTGATCATGGTATCTAATAAATCACCTTTTAATCGCAATCCTGTTTATTCTTCTTGTATTACTGACGACGAACATTCACTACACTACTTTTTTTAAATATGCAAACAATTTAAACTGCCGTGAATGCATCACAGACTAACTCGAGGGTGTCATCCTGATGTTCTTCGAGTAGTTGGAAGAAATATTGGGAAACTTACTAGGAATATTGGTTAACGGAACAAATCACAAACACATTACATCCCCCTTTTCCCTCAAAAAGTCAGAGATACAGTCCCACACCTACAACACCAGAGCAAAACAGCCTTCAGTGTTCAATGCCAGCACAGCTGATAAACAGACTGCTCACTTTGCTCCCTCACTCTTCACATTCGTGCTTTTTGGGTCACAGACACGCAGAGATTCATAATCGTTGTTGTAACCACCAGCCAAAAAAGTTGAGAGGAAAAGGAAGACGAGGAAATGAAATAAAGTGCAAGAAGACAAGAATGAATGCTACAGCACGAATAACAAAGTATCATGCAATGTTGTCTGTTGTAAACAAGTTTTTGGCTTAACGGCAAACCAGCAACGAGCAGTGCGAAAACGATATATACATTCAACATTAGCAAGAATTACATGAAGACACATTACATCTAAAAGATGCCAAATAACGCCTCACTTCTCGTCTTCCCTCCATACTCCATGTAATTAAGCATGTCATGTCATACCTATGCTGTACCTTCAAGTTTACTTACAATGTGTCATCGTCATCATCATCCTTACCATTTACTCTCATGTGAGTCATAATAGTCATAGCCATGGCAAATGTCTGATTCAGGCCTGCTTCACAGCTTCATGAAATCATGATGATGCTTGTGTGAGCATGCCTGTGTGAAGTCGACAGAAATGGGTAAATGGCTGACGAGGACGACACTATGATGAAGACATCTAGGTATTAAGTTTTCATTTAATTGTAAGTGCAAAAATTTTCTCACTACCACCACACCATAACGACTAGAAAAAATAATGACCATAAAAGGTAGTTGTTGTTACCGTTGGATGTTACATGTTCTTTGCCAGGCCAATTGTTAGTGTTTTTATGTACTTCGTTACAATTAGTCTAGTTCTTCTGAAACGCACCTACAAACTGTCTGCAAAAACACATAATAATTTTGAAGAGCTTCTTCATGTTTCAAAACGTTTTTGCGAAAAATGATGCATTTGTAGTTGCCGTTGCACTCATCTTCCATCCGTCATCGTCTCATCAGCATGTCTTAGTGAACACGGTAATCACGTAAAATAAAATAATGATTCAATTATTTACGTTGTTGTATCTTATGTTCATATTTAAACCATTAGTGGTGCTGTCTTCCTTGTTGATGCGCTATTTGTACTTGTAGCGGCGTTTAATTCATAATGCTACACGATGAATTACTAACAAAGTACCTTCTCTTCTTCCCTACCTTTTTTATTCCTTTTCTTTTTTTAGCATCACTGCCGCATTAATAAGTATAGATAATAATGAAGAGGTTGTAATCACAAAGTTATCTTCCCAATTAATGAGTGTACACAGTCTGCGTAGCAAGAAACGAGTATTGAGGTCGATAAGTCCAAGTTAGTGATGATGATGGTTGCTAATCCATCATATGTGCGTCTTTCCAACTCTCTTACTAAAGAATTAATTCAAGATGATCGTGGCTATCGATCGGGAGTTTTATGATGAAAGAAAAACAAAAAGGTCGCATATAAAATTAATGTTGATATGAATTAGAAGCTATCATGTTCGTAACACTAAATGATACTAACAGCACATAGCTTCAACTTCAGACTACTACCGCTACACTAGTGACTCACTAATCAGACAATAATCTGACAGCGACATTTTTACTGCTTAAATATCTACGTCTTTTCTTTTTTTAATTTCCTATAAACTAGCTACGAATGAACATACCAACTCGTACTGCTTGCTTGACGCCACTGACGACTCTCTCGTCATCATCATACTCATCGTTCAGATGTTATCAGAATGATGATAATTTAAAGAAGATTTATGTATATGGGTAGATCGTACACTTATTGAGTTGGCGTCCGACAAAGATTATTAATTTTTATTGAATGGCTAGAAGTTTGAAGTACATTTTAATTTTCAAATTAATTTGAGAAGTCCAAAATTATAGAAGACAAAATTTCCTTCTTTTTTAAAAAAAAATGTCTACTTTTACACGTCATGCCCCTGGTTACTCCCCTATTCTGTTACTTCCCTTCCCACCAATCGATTTATACCATCTATCTGGCACAATGCATGCGTTTGAGAACTGCACATTATCAAAAAATTGCAACTTGCAACTATCATATATACAGTATTTTTCCCTTTGGTTGTTAGTGAGAAAACAACCGCATGGCCTTTTTTATGGTAATATTTTAGATTCGATGCACCTGAACCACCATACCAGTGTAACAACAACGTCATAGAGCTTGTAAATACTGCTGCGACTATACGAGACAACGCTGTAGTTTTTGAATGGTCTACTTTTTGGTGCAAGGTACGCACAGTCTCACAAAAAAGTCGGCAGGTACTTATTATTATTACGACTAGCTTGTTTTGTCTGGATGTGCATATATGTTTGTTTAATGCCGTGTCCGTCCGACGGAGCACGTCGTAATGTTTTCGCCAATTCATAGCTAAGACCATGTAAGTCGAACTAGTTTCAAGATAAGACCCGTAGATCAACCTCAGAATGTAGCAATTTACAGAATTGCAATGACTCGTATTAGGTATAAACTTTATTAAGATCCTGTACCAGTTGGACGCCGTATGTCACCTTCAATGCAATTGAATTAATCTACAAGCTAAAATCTAGCAGCATCTGAATTGAAGTATTATTGGCTGCCTCTAATGTGTTTTAATATAAAACTTAAAACAAGCGTTGTTTACAATATTTGTACAAAAGTTAGTGGATCTTCGGAGCCAAGGTGGTTCATACTTTAGTGCCAATATCTTTTGATGAAATTAATATCTTGAGATTTTTGACGTATCAACCAATTTTATTTAACAATTTAGAAACCCTTTCACCTTTATATTATGAACAGAAATGGTATCAGTATATTTTAACTCATAAATGATTGCTTTTAATTTTAAACCCCATTCTTATAATAGGTGTATACACAGTGTAATGTGGACTGGGTAAAGTTTAAGGGGCAACCTTATTGAAATGGTATGTTATGTTGAATGCAAATGTAATCAATCGAATCGAATCACTGTTTGCAGCACAGTTTGCCATTGTATTGAATATGATTATCGTTGTATTCAAAAAACTAATTAAATACCTTGTCGTTCTCGTCCGTCATTACATTATTCCTACAATAAGTTTTAGTCTGATATATCATACATCCCGGATACAAGGAGCAAAAGGCCAGTAACGTTCCCGTATTCTGTATATAATACTGCATATTTAATTTTTAGTTATAAATTTTGTTCACTTTTTCTTAACATAGCCACGTATGCAGGTTTAGTTGTTATGTAAATCAAAGTTACAAACATCATTTTACTTCTTTGCTTTACAGCTTTACTAAGAAATATGACGTAAATTGTAAATAAAGTGAAAATGCTTAATCCTTTACAAAACTACCTACAAAAGCCACCATCACCACATTTCATTTTCTCCCTGATTTCTCAGTTTCACACACAATAGAATGCAACGTACCACATAATATGTAATGCTTCCCATTTTATGAAAAGACAAGGGTCGACCACACACTTCATACATAACACATAGTAGGACAACAAAACACTCTCTAACCGTACCTCACTCTCTAACTTTTTAACGTAAATTCTCAAACACGGTTCTCCTCCAAATATATATCCAGGCCCAAACTATTTTATACTGGGAAATATAGACTGAAATTTAAAAATTACATTGCCCCGATTTATAGCTAGGCGATGAACGTATATTCTATACAGCCACTCTCCTAGTATTTATTGAATTCCATTCATTCCAACTGGTATTCCACTGAGATCCCCGATTCATTATATCATCCCTCATTACTTACAGATTTTCCTATTGTTTGTGTTATTGTGTTCATTATTTCATGTTAAATTCATATATGAAACGTCAATTTATAATTTAAAATAAACTTATCGAACAACAATTTAGAAGACCTATTATCGCCCAAACTCCTAACTAACTTGAATTCAAATTCACTTCAAAAGTTTAACTGAAGAACACACATTTTAAAAGATGATCTCAAGGATCTATCATATGCAATCACTTTTTTACATGTATTTTACTGTATGCATAAAGAATTAAGAATTTGCTTTATAACATAAATGTTTATGCACCCAACTTGTACACCTACGCAAAACTTTTTATATAAAGTTTGGAGGATTTTATTTCTGGTTATATTGAAGGGAAGAGTTTCACACTATTACACAAATTTTGTCCTATTTATGCTTTCAACCATTTTTTGAGTGTCTTTGACTTCCGTTGTCACCAGCACTGCATACTAATCCGTGCTGGCTACAAATTACCCTGCCTACCTTAAACTATTATTTTTTTGGAAAGCGGAATCATAGAAGTACAATGAAGATATACAAACGATTTAACAAAACTTATTATCGCTATCAGACAATATGTTGCTTCAAAATGGCAAATTACAGACAAACTTACTTGCATATCCGTATCCCACAATTTCCTTGTATAACAATTCCTTGTATTTGCGGCCTTGCTGATTTATTCTTTAAATGTTAAAAGCCAAATTATGATTTGTATCTTTTTCCAAGCACTCCTCAAGATCTTGGTAGGTTGGATTTGATCAAAGGTCGTATGTTGTACTCACAGTATTAAAAAACTACGTACTGTCATGACTCATGACGAATCAATAGTTCTGGGGTTCGTGTAAACTTGCCCTCACACACGAAATGACTGATATGTATGACGACAAAAATGTCGCCGTGAGATGAGACTGTTTGCATGTAGGCAAGGTAGTGGAGATCAAATGAACATAGTGGTTACCGTTTTGTTGGTTCGTGCGAGCGGTTTTGGGGGAGTATCCGCTATGTACTAGTGATAATAATGGTTTAAGTTACGTATAGTCATAATATAATATTATGTATTATACTTTCATTTTTAATATATTTCACATAACACGTTATATCACTGCTCTGTCTCAGATAAAAATACAGTCGTCTATATTACCTACAAAAAGACAGGGCACATGGTCTTTATTTTTATACTCGCACAAAAAAGAGTTTTTACAGATTAGGTTGGGTTGGACGACACAAATACAAAATGCAGAGAGGTTCATTTGTAAAAAATCTGCTAATTAAGTGCACATAGGTAGTCACACGAAAAATGTTCAATTTACTTTAGATAATATGATTGCATCACGTTTATCCAAATATGTGTACGTACAAACAACTTCAGTATTTTATTTTTTTTTGCACAGAAAATTATTTCCCAGTTCCCGTTCCGCTAATATTTTTATTTGTTTCGAGTAGGAGTAACTGTGTAATAACCTATTAGCAATAAACTTGAACTAATTTGCAACTTCTGTTGGTGATGTACTTTTCTTTTCTGCTTTTGGCTGAAAGAAGAAGGCCTTGAGTTTCTCTTTTGGCATTTCCATCGTTTTCTCAGAAGAAAAATAAAAAGTCTCTCTCTCTCTCCCTTTCTATCACACACACACACATACAAACGGGAGAGGAGAAATGAGCGTGGGGCATACATACCTAAATGCACTAGGCATATACAGTTTTACAATAATGATGATGACAATGAAAAAACATAGCCAAACCCTTGCAAAAATATGTACAGGGAGCCTCCACTTCCCCTATCAAACCCTCCATATCTTAACAACTACAGGGATATTGTTCCTGGCACTTTTGGTAGAGAGATGCTAATATTATGCTCTACAAACGAGAAACAAGGTCAAACGATATGTACCCACTTCTTACGTTAGCATGCTTGTATGTACCGTTGTTTGTGAAGTCAAGTAGCTGTAATAATCGCAATCATCTGTGTAGTTCTATGACGGTTGTAAGTGGAGTAGTTTGTGTGGTAGTAGGGAGGAAAAGTGTGAAAAAGTTTCCCAGAAATGGAGCCGTGTAGTCCCATATAATATGATCCAAGTTGGAAGGTTCACCACAATTACAATGGTATCCGGTTGAGAGCGGTGATAAGCTGTATACTACACGACGTTAAAATGTTCATACAAGATAGTATGCATATATGTCAGCAACGTTTTCACTCCCCCTTTTCCTGACTACGCACGCATTACGGCGTGTAGGGGAACGTTCACCGAATGGAACGTGTAGAATGGGAAAGTCACTCCCCCCAAACATTCTTGCATAAAGAGGGGAGTGGAGGTGTACAGTAACAGTGCTGGAGGTACTCGGAGGTTTTTTTTCAGTTGGGGTGGTTGAAGCAGTGTAGATGAGAGAGATATACACTCTTTTGTTTCTTTGGGAAAGCTTTTCTAAATGCAGGTTTCTTGCTATGACTTTACTGTGTATATATACAGCATGCTTTTACCTGTGGAGAACGAAAGGACTTTCTTTCTACAAGCAACTTCCAGTTCCATCTTTCTCTAGGAAGCACGTTCATTTCCTCTTAAGATTGCCTCCTCTTTGCCAGGGAGGGCTCTGCTTTTCCGCCTTTGCGGCGGAGCTGTTATTCTCTGTATCAATTAGTTAACTTGTGACTGTGAGAAAGAGACGCTCTATATTTAGGTAGTACGCTCGTAATTAAGCATATCTACATCTATATAAAATTTGTAGGTATCTGAATGCAGATATAAACTGGAAGCAGCGCAGAGTTTCATACCCTGCATTTTACATACGTTGGTTTGTCTTTTGTTGTTTGGCCAATGTGCTTCGTTGTATTGCATTAAGACGTACACCTTCAGGTAACTCCTGAGAATACCTGTACTCACCTGTTACTTGCATCTGGCATACCTGGATGGGGCACAACAATGAAGGGATACAATTATTACATTTGTTGTTGCTTCACCTGGTCCATTTCTCTGTTTCAGGGTAGAGTTGCTGCAGTCAGATGGTTTGCAAAGATTTATCTGAGGTGCATCGTCAGAGACGGGGTTTCCGCTGACTGACTTAGCAGCCTGATTTGATGTCACTACTGTTATTTTAAACGACGTTTAACTTCAAAATTTCAAAATGGCCGGGTATTTAATCTGTGTTTGTTTTGAAAGCGGTGTACCCATTTTTGCCAGGAAAATTGGCGATATTAACCCCGTTAGTGGAAAAGTTTACCATAAAATCAAAAACTGAAATGTCAGTATTCTTACGATTTTTGTGAAATAAAACCCTTGCAATTTTTTTTACAGATTCCTTTTCCATTAGCTGCATCCTTGAACGGTGTGAAAGTATTTGGAAAGGCGAATCGGGTGGAACTTATCTCCACATTGACACAAAGCAGTCGGGTGGTTTGGAAGGATTTTCATGACAGGTATTAAATCGTCTAAGGACGTAAATTGTCTTAAATATCTTGCATTGTTCAGTTCTTTTAGTTAATTTGAGCTTTTAATTCCTCCCCGTTACTATATGTACGTGCTTTGTTGTAGATTATCTATGATAGTCGCAGCAACGGACGACAGCGTTACTGACTTGCATTTAGAAAATTTGCTCGAAAACGTATTTAACACTCTTGTTCTCAGCGTTGGACTCAACGAAATTATCAATACCAAAAATATCGACGTTCTCAAAAAAGAATTTCGAGTAAGACGTTTATATTTATTGTTTTCTTGAAAAAGAAACCCTCCTATTTCTTTGACGAAATACATAAGTAATGAGAGAAAACGAAATGCAGTTATCTTTATTGAATATTTTATGTTATGGATTTAGCTTTGCTACCCCATCATTGACTTAATATTACAAGGTATCAAGCCTTCTGAACGTACTTTATATTTCGGGGACGTTTCCATGTGTGCTGATGTTGCCCTCCAGATAGACACTACCGTCAACTACCAGGTAAAATTACAAATAAATGATGCAAAAATAAATTTTACGAGTATGTAAATTTTATTGAGGAAAAGCGCAACCGTTTGAGGTAAATTTAAATGATTCCTCCTCAGAATGTTTTAGACGGCTTTCTGGAAGGGACGGGAGTAAGCTACGGTTGTATCATAGCCAACGGTTGTATTCTCGCATCGAGCAGAGACTGGTGGGTGCTCTCAGGCAAAGAAATAAGTTTACTCACGTTTGTTACCGAGCAAGTCACAGAGGCTTCCATCGATTCTCCCGTTTACCTACCTGTTAGTAGTCCAAAGGTAAGAGGAAGGTGGAATATTTGGAAATATGGCTTAACTCGATGCTGTGTTAATTTCTGATTAGAAAGTGACAGTTGCGGTAAATTTATAATTTTTCAACTTGTTTCTAACAAAACAGCTCCCCTATCGACATGTGGTTTTCAAGCTCAGTGACAATGTGCGGCTGTGCATTTTGTGTGGGCAGGAACCCACTATGAGCCTGATGGAGAAAGAGGCCCATAAATTGAGAAAGGCCAATTTAGACTCGTGGACAATTTTTAACGACAAAACGGTTCCGTTTTCTTTGTACAGTCGGTTCTTTGCCATGGATGAAGCGATACTAGCGTGCGTCATTATTATTTGACATCCTTAAGAATAACTGTAACGTGGAAAAGTAATTTAAAGTAAAACAGAATTGAAAAATGCTGATGAAAAACTATGGAATTTCCAGGTTCCTCGTCGTGAACGTTGAAAAAGAGAGAGCCGCATTTTCCATATTTCCTGATAAACCTAATGACACGGTCTCATCAAAACATAAACTGGACCTACTGAGAACATTTTATAGGACCACTGTCGGGTCTTGCTTTCCTCTGAACAAAGCAACCTCTCCCACCTTTACAACCCCGGCACATCCAGACGCAAAAGGTAGACACGACAAAGATTGTGCAACCGTTGCATTGCCAAAAATAGTTGCTTATCCACAGCCCGTTACATTTTATTACAGATACTGAACCTATCTGGCACCGAGCGCAAGAGTGTTATTGGGCCTCGGAATATCACAAATGCCACGCAATGAAGTACCAGCATGTCCAGTTGTATGTTATGTATGACTCAGACATTTTCCCACCTGCCATGAGGTATGTTTTTTGTCTCCAACTTTTTTTATCGTTGTGTGCTGCTAATTTACCAATCGCAAACACTGCGTGTGTTCAAAAGTTCTCCCATATTTCTATAAAATTCCACATTTATATCGCATAAAGAATTACCAATTTGTTCTCTCAATTGCTGTTTATTTAGACAAACAACCAGACGGCTATTTACAGAACTGCTAAAGGACAGAATGATTAAATCCTAAGATCTCAATCTCACACAAATTTGATAGTTTAATGGTGGTTATTTTGTAACAGTAATATTCATTAATAAATATAAAAGTTTGACCTCAAAGTATTCATGGCATACCAAATTTTTTAAAGCAAACCCACATTTCCATTAGGATGTATCGGTTTCCAAATTCACAGCAAACAAAATTTGCATAAAATATAGCGCCGTTATCCAACTTTGCAAGGAACTAGTGAAATGATATTTAAATACCAATTTCTCTTCTCAAATAATGTTTGGCTATGTGGGCTTTTTACCCACAGCAACTCTCAGCATACTTGCCCATCGGGAATGAATATTCAGATATATATCAATATCGTGCATTTCTTTTGTCTAAGGTATGCAGTTATCGTGATTACAGTTGGATAGACAGATATAAAAAGATATTGATCGCATAGATTACTTATATGATACAAATTCTTTGGGTAATTAATGAGTTTAATTATGTTCGCTTTGCATTTTTACATTAGCAGTCATATACATAAAACTGTAATAAATAAAAATTAGTGAAGAAACTGGTACGCAAGTATATCTAAATTAGAATCCCTGTGTAAGTAAAATACAATGATATTTAATAAATGTCATTGCAAATGTTTTCCCCTCATGTATATATTTAACTTCAAGAAAGCCAATAACCAATCATATTTGTTTTCATTTTTGCCATGCATTATCCTGGAAACCTCGGACGGGAATAAAGTTATTAACTTACGTAGTTAATGCAAGTTGCTGATTTTGAAAGAGATTTCTGTCCGTTGACATTGTACCTTCTGAAAGGGAACACTTTTTAAAATTCTAATTTTTGCATTCGATTACTATGTTACCATATTTCAGTCACCTTATGGGGTTCTCCCGGAGCTACTTATATTTTGTAAGAAATTTTTAGGTGAAAATATCTTCCCAGCATAGTAACGGTGCCGGAAGTCATGATTATTCTAATCAAAGGAACCGAAAAACGACACAGTGGGTACCTTGATCACCTTTCTGTTGGGAATTAGAATTTTTAGGTTATTTTTATTTCTTTTTTGAAAAGAAAGTCGGAATTTTGACATTTCATATAAAAACTTTGGATTTTTTTGTAAAATTGGTTAATAGGGTACTGGTAGGTTTATGGAAAGAATTTCCACATATGAGGAGAACATAATACAGCTAAACTAGTGAAATTTAACAAAAGTACTGCATTTTAGTCGTCAGAAGTTTTTATTATCGTACATGTAAGCTACCAACGATATTATCGATACTGATACTTGTAATTTCATCAAATTGGCAGTCAATACAGCTTTTTTCTTTTCTTTTGATATGGCTTTTTGTGACAATAATCGCTAACATATTACATCAAGATTCTATTATTTCGTCATTACAATTAAACATCCCTGCCCAACCCAACATACAACTGTTTTCCTGGAAATTACATTCAATTTTTTCTTGTTGCTAGTCTCTTTTGGCCTTTGTCAAATTGAGTTGTCGCCGCTAAATACTGAGTATCTACGTGTGTATTTTGGTATTACAATGCAAAAGCCAGCAGAGGGTTATATCATTCACCAACAACAGCTCTGCGGCTTGTGGTCTGGTAAACCGGAGACTAGAGAAAAGCAGGTAAAGTGCAAGCGACTGGGAAAAGTAAAAGCAGGGAAAACCTTTTCGCTGTACAATTTAATATCACGAAAGAAAAGTTGGCCAACGGTATACTCTCGCCATAGCCTCATCAAAACTTCAGTTGGACAACCATCACAGATCTGAGAACAACGTTGGTTGCTTGTTCCTGTCGTCTCCTGTAGCAGCGACAGCGTCTACCACGGAATAGCAAATATTCTCGGAAAGCCGTTTCGTTGTTTAAGGAACTGTCACATTGCCCCAACAACACGATACAAGCTGAAAAGCAGTATGTTTCATTTTAATGTAGGCAGTGACAGAATCAACATTCATACAAGTCGCGTTGATAAATTTGTGAAGTGAAAATAATTCCCGGTGCTCATCCTACTAGAACATTTATCAATTTCTAAAATCATGTGACAGTTGATTGTGGTAGTTTTATCTGTACCTCAAGCTATCTGTGACATTGACGATGGAATTTTTGACATACCCGATTTCTCTAAAATTTCCCAGTAGTCAATATCGTCACCGACCTTTTTTGATTCATTGTTGTCGGCACAAACTTTGTTCCACTTTAGCAGGATTTACTTCAACGTCCTTTGATCAATATACAATAAAACAGTTACCGTAGTCTATTTCAACCTGTCATAGTCCACCCTTTCCCCATCATCAGCTTGTATCAGAGAAAGTCAACAATCGCCACCTTTCAACTTTAAAATGGATTTAGGCGATCCGGGCAAGTGGAGGAAAAGCAAGGTGGACAGTTTCATTCGTCGACATCTTAACGTCTTGGACCTTGGAATGACAAGGTTTGTTGTTTTTATCTTGTATTCTCATTTGACATTTTATGGTTTACTTGATACCTACCTTGGTAATAATAAGCATGATATAGGTAGTATTACTGGTGAAAATAATGAAAATCCGCTTGTCATAATCCTCCTCTACCCCCCACATCATCTACTCACATACCGTTTAGACTTGACACAGTAACGATAATCGTGACGGTGTGGTGAAAGAAAGGGAAGCTATAGTGACCGTTTCTGTGGTCTAACCTGTATTTAAAACCGTCGCTGCATTAATATTGACCTCATTTTACATGCCCATTAGAGCAAACCACAGTAATCAGCAGACATACAAACGATGAATGTGGATATAAACAATATATACTAGTCCCATGTCACAAATACAAGTGTCCTTTCCTTTACACCCCGTCTCTCCGAAGAGGTTAGCAGACCCGATTTGCATACAGCGTGTTTATTTTGTCATCCTCGTCAACATCAAAGGCCACACCAGCAAATTTATAGTTTGGTCTATTTATATTACTCCATGATGTACTTAATAAACTGCATTCAACCATGTCCCACGTTTTTGTCCCGTTTCCATCTTAAAAGCGACAAGATGAGTGTAAAAGAAAAAGCCCAGCTTTCTCCTTGGCAGAGTAAAGGATACGATATTATGTTAAGCATGCAATGCCCAAACCACCACGGTTATATTCTAGAAACGCATAACGATAGCAGCATAAGAAATTGGATGGCAAGGAAAGTAAACAAAGTGAAAGCAGATTTCCCTGCTGCTTCGTGAAGTCGTGATTTTATGTAGGCGCTTGTTTCTTTTTTTGTATGTATGTATGAGTCGTTTGCCACTGATGTTATTAGTCGTCGTAAACTGTTTCGAAATCATCGCCCTTTTCCTCCATCTATTTTGCGATTAAACGGACGTGGTCTATCAATGAGGAAAATGTTTGCGTGACAAAAACGTAGTAGTGCATTGCTTTCTGCATTTTTCTGCAAAAATTAGTTTTTCTTGTTGCTCACGTTTCAGTCAGTGGAGAAAGTAGCCTGGAAAATCTACCGGGCATTTATACGTTGAAGCATGCCGGATATCAACATTTTTTATTATCGTAGCACGTACACATACGTATACCTTTTTCCTTTACTACACATCCATCGAATAATGCTTCCCTAGTGACCGACCGGTTGACCACTACCAACTACCTCTCGACCTATATTCCTACATCATAATAATAAGTATGAACATATTATTGAATCTGTTGAAACAGTCGTGTAAAATTGGGAGCAGAAGGGGGAAAGTGTTTACACTTGGGTTTTAAGAGAGGAATTTAAGCAAAGCCAAGATACTTTTCATTTTTATCACAAGCGAGTACTGCTGCTACAGCTGCTACCACTTTCTTTAACAAGGAAATCGGGTCATTTCCGAGACGGGACTGGTATTGTATATTAAAAGGGGGATGGTACAAGAGGAAGATATAGATTTTGCATGTTTACCTACCATCGAGTAAGACAAAGAGAATAGAACATGCCTGACAGAAAATGTAATATTACCTATTCTCCAGCACAAATTAATATTATGGCGTTTACCAGTCTACAAAAAATGACGCCCAACTTGTCAACTGCTGTTTTGCTTAAAAACGGTTGGGCCAGGTTTTTTAGTTGCGGAAGGGAAAATGTAGCACCTTTTTTACGACCTGAGAAAAAGTTTGGACAACGCAACGGGTGTGAAGTTATTACAGGATGGCGCATTGAGATTTGCACGTCGAAATGCACAGATCATTTTTACTGATTTGGGATAATTTATGGAGATTGTTTTAAAGATACGCGTCTTTCTGCAAGACGTTTTGTTTTTTATGCATGTCTTAACTGTAATGGGGTTGTAAGCTACCTATATGGAGATATTTAGCAAAGACATAAAATGTTCATAGTGGCAAACTAGCAAAGTATGTACAAGTTTCCCAATTTATTTTTCTCTTCTCGGTTCCAGGTACTACGAAATGTGCATGTGGGACAACAAGGGGACCCTAGTACCAAGCTATGCTTTGCTGATGGACAAATCTATAGTGTTGACGGAAAATCCTCCAAAGAGCATTGCACACACCATACCGCTGTCCCGGATTAAAGACATAGGCTTGGTAAGTGATATAAGTTATCCTGAATGCATGCACTTTCCATGATAATATCTCATCTTATCGTCATCACTGCCAACTTTGTTGTTGTCATCCTCTACCTACGTACAACCAACCAACGAAAACGTATGTCTTGTCATTATTCTCACAAATTATTAAGGTAAAATAGAGAGAAAAAAACAAAGAAAAAGAGGAAAACCAAGCCACGGTGGCAAGACCGAGTTATATTGAAGGGAAAGTAGAATAAAAGCGGTGGTAATATTGGTGTCAGTGAGGAAGAAAGAGAAACTGGTTTGGAAGTTGGAACTGTTCTCCAAAGAGTACAATACATACCACATTAGAAAAGGTAAAATACGGTAGGCGATCATGGAGGCTCGGCACGGAGGAAAAGGATGATAAATATCAGCAGCGAAGTGAAGACCGAGAATAAGTGGTGGTGATACAAAAGTGACAATAAATCGGGACTGAAACGAGGTTTGTGAGGTCAATGAAACACAAACTCGCCGTAAATAAATATAGACTTTTCTATCAACCTTCTTATCACCCATTTCCTTTCACTTGTCTTTCTCCTTGGATGAAACTGCTATTGTTCCGAGTAATTTGATGTGTCGATAAAGGATCTACTGACAATTAGTCACGATGTAGATGTTCCAGATGAACGCTATCGACAGTAAGAAAGAATTGAATTTAGGATAAAAAAATATGCAGCGAAAATGAAATGCTGCGCAGTTTATAGATCATTTTATGGTTAAAACATTAGGCAGCGCGGGAGTAATAGTCAGATTACAAGGTCATTTTATTTAAAGTTTTGGCGATGGCCTGCCTGCTCATGACTCATGATACATGCTATCACGATATGCATTATGCACTCTTGCAGGTAAGTAGTAATTAAATTTACATACACAAGTAGGTCGTGCACTATTTTATTTATTAAATAGCTGGCTTCAAACATTTTAAAATGCTACTCCAGCTTTTCCAGGTACTTGCCAGACCCAAATTTTAAATTAATAGGAAAGCTTTTAGTAGGCAAGACAGTACAATATTATGCTCAACTGTTCAAAACACTTCTGTTTGTGTCCATTACGATTTACAAGTGTTTTGACACCGCCTGTTTTTCTCTGGTTTCGTCCCGGACAATGGCAGCATACTTTGTTCCGCATTTCGTGCAGCATTTGTTTAAAAATATCCCTACCAAATAAATAAATGTCGTGCACCGCCGTGAAGCAAACTATGGGGTATTTTGATATTTATTATTATTTGCTGCCACCGTGTACCCACAAAATCTCGTTATTTATTTTCCTCCAAGGGTTAAAAGTGGTTCCGAAATGCTTCCTAGTTTTTCAGTAGATTCAAAATAATAGGCAGTTTAAATTGCAGCTTAAGGGCATGCAGCATGCAGTACGTGAGGCAAGGGACGGTTGATGCAAGTTTTGCATGGGCACTAACTATACAATATAAAGAGTAACGATAGTAATAATAGTATCACCGCGGCGAGTAGACTACTAAAAGATAGTATGTTGAGATACGGGATTATCGGATAATTGCACATTATTTATTATTTATTATACAGCCAGTTTGTTTTTTCGCTCGATACAATGTAGTTGCTGGTCCAAACTAGAAAGTACCTGTCGCTGACGGAGTTGCATTTGTTTATTTTGGAAGCGATGGCTTCATTACAAAGAGTTCCCATACAAAGTGCCCTCTTGCGTATCGTCTCTAATCGTAAGTGTAGCACCACTTACAAAGTTTTCAACCCTTGCATCCCCTTGCCTGATTAAAGGGTAATATTTTTGTTATTTTAAAATGAGGCAAGAAGAAACGACAATAGTTTAAAAGGACGTTAAACAAAACGAAAATGTTGGTTTTTAATAAAAGCGTGCATGCACTTATCTTATCATGTGCCTCTTTTAATTCTTGGAGACCCCAATTTGGGGTTCTCTGTAATATACTTTATCTGGATAGCTTTGTTCCGTTTAATTATAGCTGGAATATGAATAATCCAACCCGAAACAAAAAAGAGAATGAATTTGCTGCAGAATGTATTTTAAGTGAGTGAAAAGTTTCTCCCCTTCTCGAGGAAACTAAAAAAAAACTACTTGAACGTAAGATTCCATTGTGGGATCAATCCGTTGTCATTCACAACCACAAGGTCATTGGGCATCAAATATTTACAGCGCTCAAATCATAATGTAGGGGATGGCCGTTATTGTTAGTGCATTAATACTTCCTACTTCACTTGCTCCGCCTTAGTACAGCAGCTATGAGTGGCGACGGCTGGACGTTCGTCGTTATGTTGTTATATAATAGATTTAATTCCAAACTCACTTACTTCCTGCTCCTTTATCAGTCCTCCCTCCAGGCATTGACTACATACAATATCATTCTATTTTTGCTTTGTTTGACTTCCCATGACAAAATGTTATTTGATGAAATAGCCATGAAATTGTTTATTGTTATGGGTGCATTACAGCCAGTCATATGAAAGTGGTCATTAGATCCTTTCTCCCAGATAAATATAAACTTTGCTTTATTTCGAAACAAGATGATCGCAATACTAACCAAAATTAAACTTGCTCACGAAAGATACCATGATCCACCCAACGATCACAGTAAAACACGCCCAAGAAAAATATCATATTATATCTAATTGTTCAATTGCTTTTCCGCGCCGTACCATTGAATGACAGAACCACAACTACAATAAAAAACTATTTTCTATTCGTTCTCTACAGTAATGCAATATGTGCACTTTATTGAACAAAATCAGAAAATAACAGCAGCATAGTAGGTACATGCTTTAACTAAAGCAAACAACAATATGTATCATCAGTTGATCAGAAAGTCACAAATACATATTTTGGTCTACTCCCTGATGTCATGTGTCGTGAAAAAGGAGAAGTGCAATTGCTGCTCTCCCATCCACCACCATAATCGCCACTGTTCGCCGTAAAACTTACAAAAGCATGAGGAAAACATGCCAAAGGGCAAACTTTTTAACAAACTGTTGGATAAAAACAAAATGCTCGCTGACTCCGACACGCCCACAACAGCAAAACAGCGGCAATACATAATAACACCTACGCAGTACTAGCAACCTCCATATATTTTGCAGTTACTTTTCCCTTCACTATTATGTGCTGTGGTGCTGCCGCTGCGCCGTGAAAAATGCATTGGTTGAAAATCCTGATAAAATGATGGTGATGATAACAGTTGTAAATATTTAAAGAAGGGAAATATAATATGCACGCATATTAATTTAAAAGTACATTACTTTCTATTTATGAAGAAACTTTTCCCCTGCTGTGTGTCTATGTCTGACAAGTGGTCAGATGTATGGTGGTATAGTATGTAAAAACATGCACGACGACGATCTAGACCTTGAAATATGGTATGCTACTGGATACTTACCTGGCCTTTTTCGCTCGATGACTCTGTGCTCCCCTCTGCCAATATTTTGTTATACGTTTTATGAAAGCCGTTTCTTAACAGTAGGACGGCCGAAGTAGTTGTAGTGGAAGAAATATAATATGCGGTGTTTTGCTTCATCACTCGAGTTCCTTTGTAGTGTCATACGTAGCCAGTGTTCTGGAATGTCCGGTGGGAAAGTCGATGTCATATTCGTTTGCATTGGAGTCATTACGTGCAAACAGAAAGGCATTAAATATGTAAACGCGTTTGTCAGAAGAAGAAGAAGCTTTTGCAAACATAAAAGTACCTCTTATATGCATGAGAGGTTCAGCGTTTTTATTGAAGCAGTCTAGTGCTTGGATGCAGCGCAGTGCCGTATTTTGATATGATTGTGTGGAAAAGAACAGTGCGAGTTGGGTGATGATGATATGATGAAATGATGACCCTTGAAGACAGAGAGAGCTCTCACGAATTTTTCCAAGGCTACCATTTTATTCAGTATTTCGTTGCAGTAGTTGCGGCATTTGCTAAGGACAGCAAAGAAAAAGGAGAATGTGAAGAGAGGAACCGGAAAACATAAATAGGACTAAACTCGTAGTAATTCGTGTCCTTCTCGACAACAACGCCAGCGTAATTATGGAAATACTGAAATACGTTTCTTTTGAATAACTTATGTAAGTGTTTTGATCATAACGGTGTAGTAACATGCTTAAACAATAGCAGCACGCAAATTAAATATTAATAGCAAATGTTTACCGCCGTGTGGCTGTTATTAAATGTGATATTATGTTTG
Organism: Callyntrura sp. NNG-2020; assembly: GCA_027744055.1. NCBI lineage: Eukaryota > Metazoa > Arthropoda > Collembola > Entomobryomorpha > Paronellidae > Callyntrura > Callyntrura sp. NNG-2020. The sequence continues at coordinate 32,505 of JAHZNE010008216.1, forward strand.
GCAAACAACAATGACGAGACAAGTGGTGGGAAAAGTTCCTACGTAAACTTGGGCAGTAGCAAGGAGAAGAGACGTCAGTGGTGTTACTAAAATATTTGATGAGAATTGTGAATGACCAATTTTGCTTTTGCACACCAAAGTACCTAGCTACTCACAATGACATAGCAAAGGATATATTATAGGCAAAAGAAAGGGGACAATATCGGAGAGAAAATTACTTTTACCAGGAATCATATATAATAAACATTAAGACGGCTTAATGTTGTTAGGTCGTAATTCTTTGTGCAGGCAGAATAATTTGCAAATTTGGGCATGATTCTGCATAGAAACCAACATGCTTGCAAAAAACAAGTTTGGCGAACATCACTTTCTTTTTTGACTTTCTTAGCTTTGACCGGATATTGCATCGTACTTTTGTACAACAAACTTTATTTGAAGAAAACTCCAAATGAGTTGCTGTCAACATTCACGTTCCCCCAACTTGGGAATCGATGTAGGGTATTATAATGTATAAATAATGCCTCGATATTTTATAATTAGTAGCCATCCGACATTATTTGTATATAATGCGTGCTGTAAAATAAACTATTAGTTTATTCACTTGTTGTTGCATACAATCGTGCCTTTACATAAATATTTTAAAACATATAATTATGTACTACGTTGCCGTGCCCATTTATCTGTTGTTGTATATCATTAAATGCGACTGTCTGGATGTGATGATGCTTTCATCGTGTCTGAATACAAAAACACAGTTTAAAAAATAAAATATTGATTTAGAGCTGATAAATGCCTCACTTTTAATATTCTTGATATTGAAAAGGTGTCAACGTCCAAAGCATTTTCCTATAATATAATAGACACAACGACCAGCAGATAAATAACCTTGGACTGTAAAAATGAAAAACAATACCGTAATGGTATCAATATACTCATTGCATTAGCAAGTGTTTACAATTACAACGACGCGAGTTGAACGAATTCGGTAAATTTACGCTGCTGTGATCAACATAGAGTAAGTTACCATAGCCACCGGTAAAGGATATGTGAATTTCGTCGGTAGGGAACGCCAGCTAGGTGTTATTCCATCCTATTACTAGACTGGCCTCTACTTAAAATTTTAAAAGGATGTTTAAATTAATTTTGGAGAGGCAAGGCCCTCTAAGACTATGCCCTCCAAATGCCCCACAAAGTAGGTAGGCGCAAGTGCACATTGACGTGGTAGAACTGCCAAATATTTTAGACTTGGCAAGCGCTGTTGCAAACAGCCCATCAGCGCCTTACTTCTTAAGTGTTTGCCGTAGCCGTTTCTACTCATTCTCAAGTGTTTTCGCCATCATTAAGTGCTGCTGATGACAATAAACGGTCAGTAAAGACAGTATTTGTAACACACGGTATGTTATTGATGATGAGCACAATTGCATATGCATATACCTCTCCTGCCACCACCACCACCACTAGCCACCAAATCAATATTTTGCGAAAAACAATAGTGACTAGACCCAGCCAATAGCTGTAGTAGCGGTAAGTAAACCAATAGTACGTATCATACGTACATAGGAACAGAAAATTCCACACTAATATGCCATTTAACATTTTGTATATTTCCCCTGCATTAAATGGTTCGAGTTAGAAGAAAATGGGTGGAAACCTCAACGCTTTCAACAACGCTTCTAATAATACCGCGCGGATTGCGCTGTTTTGTATTGTCATCGGCCATGCATAATTCACGTTCTTCAATCCTGGGTGTATTGTACCGCTTTACGGATGGCTGTACATGTTTTTATTAAACAAACAACTAAATTATTCCCTGCATGGTACGTGGTGTCTGTCATTTTAACTGTAATAAATAACTTTTTTTAAAGTTACTACTTCTACATCACAAGACTAATCGTTTACTATCTATTTTATGTTGATCCTCTGGTAGATCTGTATATAATTTTATACGGCGCACTACTTCTTAGACATTATAAACAGAATAGGTGTTTGACGCTTCCAATCGCATTAAGTTAAACTAAAACAAAGAAGACTACTATCAGTAGGGACGACAACATACTTGCTGACATAAACAAGTCAGATATGTCTTTCATTTACTCTTCGAGACCGGATATGTCTCGTCATAACCATAATTGTTTTTGTTTTTGCGCCGTGCCAGAAGTGCTTTCACCAACTACGTAGACATATTGCATTTTTACTCATGGGCTGTACCGGCACACGTCAAAAGTCGGAAATTAAGGAGAAAGTTATAGTAATATGTACAATTATTGCTAAACTATCAGATCAGGATTGGGCAGTATAAGCCCACCTCGTTCAGAATAAATTATTGACATGAATTAATGCATTTGTGGAGTTGTTGTCGTTAGAATTTTCCAAAATGAATTAGCGGCTAACTCAACCTGCTAAATAACGCTCCCAAAGTTGTTAATCTTTAGCAAACTTTTGTTATGCAGTTACACGTTGAGTGACACACAAGAGTTAATATCCTCCGTTCGTCGGTAAACGTTTACCTTCGGGTTTAGTTTTAATAGACCTATCATTTCACAACGGTTTCATTAAAAGTATGCATTTATAAAAACCTACAGTCATAAACTACCTAAGGGTGCACTATGTACACGATGAAAAGGAAAGAACACACACATTCATTTTTTCCCTTAAACTAGTAGTAGTGACAACAACACATTGTCTGCAGAAAATGAAAACGTGTTTTCGGTTACTGTTAGCTATATGTATGAATACCTAATTTTGTTATACACATACCCCGAAATATAAACGTTCCAAGGATAATGATAACGATACTGCAACTAAACCTTGTAATAGTTCCAACACCGACCACAATATCTATCTACCATTTGGTCGTCTTCCGGAGGACTCACTTAATTCTAAAAGGCAAGTAATTGACGATTGACATACGGCGATTGACAGGACTCAGCAGATTAAATGAAATTGAATTTAGTTTTATGATGTCGAAGACAATATGATATGATTGATAACATTCTGTACATGCATGGGCAATGTAATGCAGTTCGAAGCGACCAATATACCGATGTCTCTTTCTCTTCGTGTCGTTACATAGTAGACGAAACTTTCCTGTTACAAATATTACAAAAAGAGAGAGAGATAGAGAGAGCAATTATTTATGTGTGCCGAAGGTAAATAACTGACAACAAACCAATATGGAACGAGTGAACGGTTTCCATACAAAATTAAACCATATCTTTTATTAAGCTAAAAAAATAATTGTATAGATTTGTTCCACATTCCTTATTATCGCTTGCTGATCGAATGAAAACAAAGTTAATTTTTATCACAGTGATACCTAACCTAAGTAGGAATACGAATGCAGAGCTTTTTGGAATGCCTAAAATGTCGTATTCATTGTGCTCTTTCCCCGACGCCTCCTAATGCGTAACTTTCATTTCTGTCGATTCATCTACCCTGATAAATATAGGAGGCGTGTGTAAATACCGTGAACGTAACCATGGAAACACAGTGCGATTGTGACTATTAAAATTGTATAATATTCGTTTCTGTATATTTGTGTCATCCTTATGTAAACGACAGCTCTGTACCTCGAATTCCTTTATCCCTGCTTTATTTTAATGTTATGCGTCACAACTACTGCGTTGGTTATGCCTTTTATTTTTATATTTCACCTTTTCACCTCATTCACATTTCTCCAATAACTTTAATGACGAAACCGCTCCTGGCAAACAGACGGACCTGCTGCTGAGGATGACTTTATTTTTGTGTCATGTCGAAAATTGAAGGGGAGACAATAGAAGAGAGTGTCGGTTGATAGTGCCATTTAGGTACAGTGTATTGTATCCATCAAGTACTTTTAGAAAATCATTTTCTCTTTCTTTGATAAACCTGCCTCTTTAGCAAACATATATGGTGGCGGTACTGCGTTTCTTCACGGATTGTGACAGGCACCAGGTGATGTGTGCATTACGATTACCACCGCTTTCCACTCGAACAAATAACAGCATCGTTTTGTCTTACGACAAACAACTACTAGAACAACAGTAAGAGCTGCCTAATTAATTATCGTTAAAGTAATGAGCTTTGGTGACTTTCTATGTGGAATCGCTTTTCCTTCTAGATTTTTGTTCTAACCTTTCCCTCGTCATCCAAGCATGCAAGTAGATCTTGTTTGTGTATGAATTAAACCTAATACACGAATGATGAATGAAGTATATGGCCTTTGATAGGCATTTTATTTTCTTCCAAACCCTCTTACATTTTCTGTTGTGACAGTTGATGAAGGCGCCAAGGTAACAATAGACAAGGGGACGAGCGACAGCGACCATTATATGGAAGTGATGTTTGTGTTATACAATAAAGAAAGTGGTCCCTCTTTTCTCCTCAAAGCAAACCCGAAACGCGTTTTGTTTGTTAAAACATCCTATCTCTGGAAGCTCACTTCTCGTTCTCGTTCGTGTCTCCTGTCCCCTGTTTCTAGAAGGGGCTTGTTTTATTCAGAGTTGCTTACTGAATTGTATGCTTTGTTGTATGTTATTTCGTTCTTGAAGAATGGACATGAACAATAACTTCAACTCGGGCCAAGAATCCTTTTATGTATGCATACGTGGCTGATTTTGCCTTAGGTCCGGTGATTAATTGATTTTTGCTGCTTCATTTCGTATTAGTGCTCGCCTCCAGAGAGAGAGAGAGAGGGCAAGTTCAAAGCTCATGGAAGAATGCATTTTCTTAATGTCTATATTTGAGTATTTGCAAGAAAAGGAAAAGTACAAACTAATGGCTGTTAAGATAGAACTAAAAATCCACCTCTTTTTATTACTAATTAGCTATTTGTAAATAAATGTTTACAGTAGGAATCGCTTGGGCTAACTTCTAATAAAGCATGAATTGAATGAATTGTCGCTGTTATATTGCTTCAGAATAAAGCATGAGCACAACAAACGAAAACCAGGGAGGAAAATATCAAGCAACTTAGTATGAATTTGGATATCATGACAAATACAGCTTTCTCTAGATTTCTTTGTGTGTTGAAATTAAGTATCTTCAACGTATGGTCTTGGTTGGTATTTATGTTAAACCCATATATACTGTGAAGTTGTATATATAATGCAATAGTAAAAATTCTAAACCCTTAGGTGACATTAACAATATTAAAGTAGTCGAAATTAATGTCAAGTTCTCACATTGAAATTTTGTCCAACTCGACAAATACTTAATATTATGTAAATAGGAAAAAGCTCATTTCTTTATACGAGTCATTCCAGTAGTGCCTCTCAACCAATGCAACATGCTCTTATCGAAACACACTATTCCAAATTTTTAAGGATCTGTTGGAACGGTGGAGGTGGTTATTATTATATAGTTTTTTAGGTTACGCAAATGTCAAGATGCAAGTTTTATTGTTAGTCACGCTGGTGATATGCCAGTGATGTGTCATTTGGATCACTCACTACATACACACACATGTCGTTATACAATTTCGTTTTACTGCCTCACTAGAAAATGTGTCACGATGGCAAAAATAATAAGTTGAAAGTGGAATAAAATCATACACAAACTGCAAAAGTGTGTACAAAGTGTGTACCTAACGCAGTTCTAATTTTTCCTCTTGTATGTATGTCGACCACTACCACTACCACCCATTTCCTCCTGTTTAAGTGCTTCCCAAACTCCGACATAAATCTTATCGCTAAATCTAATCTCCCTTCCGTTACGCAAAATCCATGTCTTTAGTTGCACCCCAACGACTTGCCTTAGTTCTTGGAAATTTCGCAGGAGCAACGATAATAACAGCCGTCGAATGTAAATTAAAAGAAAGGAACAACAGAAAGTATTCGCTATATACCACCTCTTTACTGTAACCTTTGCTTTAGATGGTGCCTCCTCGTCGTGCCGGTCGCTTTGTTTTACTCATTTTTTTATTTGCGTACGTAGCAAGCAGCTTTTAAATATATATGACATTCTTCCCGTTTATTATGGATTTAGGTGACTAACCATAAATAGATCAAGTGTGCCAAGTGTGCGTAAGGCGTTTCTATTGTAGTCAATACAACCTGGATTTATATGTAATCAGTTCTATGTATTTTTTTACTATTACAACGTTCTGATAAGTAATCTGGGAAATGCTTAAATGTTTTCTTTTGTTTATTTCCCATATTTGATAATAACACAGGAGAGTATAAAGTAATAAATGATATAAATACCCTCTTCAGAGGGAATGCTATGTACCTTGTTTTATTTGAATTTGTATTTTTGTTTTATTCCTCAAGTTGTTACCTTTCTGATGGCAAATCCTATTGAACAACTGAGCCATACATTTATGTTTACGTCACGCATTAAATATTTTCTTGCAAAACAATCATAATTTATTTAAATTCCATATAATTTTGTAGCGCGTTGAAAAACGCTGCAAATTTTGTACTGCGTTGGTTTTCCCCAATTTTTAGATGACTTTGTAACCTAGACCTACAAATACCGCATATGCGGAAATCCGTAATGACATTCACCCTTTCTGTAAAAAAGAAGCAACCAAACTATGAAATCACACACATTTATTGTGGTATACACGGGCATTCTGAAAGCAGAAGTGAATTCCTGGCACCTTCAGCATACGTATTATGACTACCAGCTGCAACTCAAATTTTTAACATAAATCTGGGTAGTCAATATGATTATTACTGTTATTCTATGAGCCCCCGCACACGAAACGTGAAAAATGTTCACTTACTTCCTACCACAAGCTGGTGGGGTACTTGGTGTAGCCAAGAAGAAGAAAAGGAGAAAGAAAGTACAGAAGAAAGGAAATTTCTTTGAGCATACGTGTACGAGTTTTACATTGTTGATTAATTGTACAGCGTTATAAAATGCATTATTATCAGTAAGGTACGTACTGATGCTGTTGCCTACATAACAGTCGCTTTTGACTTTATTCACAGCATATATTCCCATATGAATCATGCTTTCTTGCTGATATTGATAACTTGATTGCACGCCATTCCAACTTAATCACTTCTTGGCGTGCTGGAATTGCCCCAACCACCACAACCACTTTGAGTTAGGTGCATATTGTATAGCGCAGCCGGTTAGTGCAATACAGACTCTAGAATTTTATGTTTTGTTATGCATTTAATACTGCGTTTGTATATGTATTTTTAATACGTATTTAGTATATATTTAACTTTGGCACATATTTCCAAATCCTCAAATTCCATGTGAATGGTTTAATAATGATAATGATAATAATGCGGATATTAAACGCACCGAGTTTCATTTCCAAAGCTCGCTTTCGGAAGATTGCCTTTTGTTTTTAAGAAATTGATATGAAAGGAGAAAGTTGCAATTTGGGTTGTGTTACTGCAGCAAAGCAGATTGTGAAATGACGGCGAGTGAATCGTACTTCTTATTGCGATATGAGTGCTTACATCATCATGGAAGGGAAAATAGTACGAATACATAACCGATAAGATGATGATGATGTTGCTGCTTACGACATGTTTTTGACGTATTATGTTGCTTTTGTTATCAAGTTCATTTGTTACGTCCATGTTTCATGACCGTGATTGATAGCCATTTCGTTAGGAAACAGGTGATCTTCCAATTTAACGGTTATGGGGTAGCCTACCCTTAGACACTGGACGCCTCAAGGTGGGTACTAAATGTACCTAATAATAATAAGTTGAAGCAAATTTAATTGAATACCTATTGTTGCAGCAGCTACATGACGACGACATATATATGCACACAAATCTATCGCGAATGCTACTTTGTGGAAGTGATGACGATAAGGGAAAAGTTACATATAATATCTCCATTGAGGTACACAGAAAATGTTTCCGACATTACATCCGTTGACCTTCACACTAGTAATAATACATCACAATAAAATAGTGATATGCGGGTAGTATGCAAAATGGTCGGTTACTTTGTGTATCACAACATGATCACGAGACTTTTAAGTGCCTAGTCACCTATAGGTATTAATTTTGTCGTGTTACCTTTTGTATTTGCTTCTGCGGTTTATTCTTAATTTCAAGGGAACAAGGAAAGAGGTAAACACAAAATAGAGATGGGAGCTTTTGAAAAATAGTTGTATAGCAATTGATACCTAGAATTAGAATGCAGTCTAGGTTGGATGAAGGACATATTTTTTACACACGGAAGCTCAATGCTAGCAAGCGACTAGCAAGAGAACACATCATTTTTAATCTAAGCAATAAATAAAGAGTGAAAGAACTAGGAGGTTCGAAAAGGTAGGCACACATAATAATACCTCTTTGGCGTTTTTGGTAAGGATCTAGGATGGATCAAAAAAGTACTTAACTTCTTGTTAAATGAAAAGGAGCTTTTGACGCTTGACGCTACCTATATTTTCTCGTTTCCTTGGCGAATACATGAAATATGATTAATGAATGTTGCCGTTGGTGCAGACTGCAGAGTAATGGTTACTGACGGGAGGTGGTGGTATGTGGGCTAGTGTCTGTAAAATAACAGCGGGAAATATCTGTATAAAAAAACTTTTTTGCTGCTGTCAATAAACTACGACGGAATGCAGTAAATACGACAGAGATGGGAACGTACTCTCTGTTAAAAATCAGCCTTCACCTTTGGTATTGAACTTGACTGTGTTCAACACTTCGTTAGTCTCTACCTCTATTTTTATGACGTTGACGTCTCATTTTTCATCTGGCTCTAACAATGGGATTGTTGTAGTATATGACTGACATTATGATTACCTATTTAACAATTCTTCTTCGCCCCCTTTGTTATATTTTAGATTGCCGATCGTCACTCTCTGATCAAAGGAAAGAACAACAACTCCTACGTTTGTCAGCATGTCGCCATTGTGTACGAGCCGAGTAAAAATATGAATAATAGTAATAATAATAACAACAACAACAATAACAAGAAAGCTTTTTCCAGCACAACCGACCAATCCAACTCAAATAAAGAGTCCCTCCTCTATACTGATGATGATCATTCAACTAATCCTCCTCCTCCCCCTTCAGTGAATTTAAGTGATGAGGATAGATATAGTAACAGCACCAACCAAAGTCATACAGATCTTTCGGTGGCAAATTGTCAGTACTCTGACATATCCGTTTCCCCAGTGCCATCATCTGTGGCCCTAGAGCGAAGTGTGTTCCCTCAAAGTTTCCTGAATGCTTATGAACCTACAATCAAGGTGAGCCGACCCAGCACGGGGAGTAGCACTATCACCAACATCTCTAGTAGTCAACAGCAAAGCTTCAACAATAATTATAATGCTTGGATTCGCTCCTCCGCTAAAAATGGGGACAGCGGCAGGCATCACCACCGCCATCATATTTCTCACTATAGCAAGGAACAGAAGACGAGTAACATTTTAATCAACAAGAATAATGACCCATCCGCGAGTAATTCCACTTTGTCATTGTCCCATTCACCTGAAAAGAGGAAGAACAATCATGACAGAGTGACACCATGGCCAGACTGGATGTCTATGACGGGCCAAGAGAAAAAGGAAGAAATAAAAATGCGGAAAAGTAGGCTGACGGTAACACCAGAAGGGAACAACGATGAAGAAATCAAGGAAAGTGGAGAGGGGAATGGGACCTCATCATCGTATCAGGACTCTGCAGAGGAGCCAGAGCTACACCAGATTATAGACGGTAATATAAATACAAAGTCATGCACAAATTACGGTGTCTTCATGTGCAGCACTACATTTCCGTCAATTTACCAGCAACTAATTTGCTTTCCATTGAATGCGTATTCAGATAATCGGAGAACTCACTGGTGGAGTCGAAAAGGGAAAGGGAGTAGCAGCAAGCGCAACGGGCGTAACAGACCAGAAACTGCACCGTTGCCTACAAAGGACAACGATGACGATGACGATGACGACGATGATGATGATGCGAATAATAATAAGAGAAACAAGGAAAATGTTTCATCCTCGAAGGAAAATGAAAAAAAGAAGGGGAAAAGTAAAAAGAAAAATGGTGCCAGCAAGACATTAGCAGTTAAAAAAGCTGAGAACATGGAGTTGTATTTCTATCAACGGGACTCTGAATTTGTAAATGAGTTATCGCTGGTCTGGAATCGACAACAATTGGTAACAGCTATTATCCTTAGGCTTTCATTTCATTAACTAATTTCAAGACTAATTTCATAACTAACTTTCTGGCACTTTGATTTAAAGTTAAGCAATTTAGTAAATTGGTTAAAAATGCCTTAAAATTCGGAAAGTTCGTATAGAGTAAAACCTGAAATAAATAGCACACTCACTAAAGTAGAGGCAGTTTTTAAATAAATAAACGGAGCTTCTCCGGGGAATATTTTTATGTTACGCGAATAAACGCAGCTGGATTTTCAAGGTTTCTACGGTAAATGATTCTAAAAGCTCCTTTGAAATTTGACGGTTTAGTGTATATTGAGATTAACGATATATTTACAGTTGTATGTCATAGTCGTGATGATATAGTGACATTTATTTTTATGACAGTGATGATACTCTCTTTGTCCTCGATTAGTGCTGAAGGTCGGCTTGTAAAATAAAAGTTTACTTTCTGCACAGGTTTGCATTTCATTATCTGATACTCATAGTTAAAAAGGCTAGGTCGTTCAAATAGGAAAAGTTATGAAATCCTGTAAGTTCTTTCTCTTTTATAGTAAAAGTACTGCATTGCCATTTGCCAGATATAAAAAAATAGTAAAGCTCTATATAAGCTACCTTGGAGGTGGAGGAGTCCAATTATCAAAACAATCGCCCGACAGGCTTGGTTCTTTCGGTACCGTATAGCATGCAGGATTCATTATCAAAATATCATCATCACGACAGGGCATTTTAAGAATTGCATAGAAGACGTACATTTAGTAAAAGCAGTACATGTTTCCTCACGGCAACCAACTCGACACTTTCTACCTTTTAGTTATTCTCTTTGTCTTTAAATTACAAATGGCATGCAGCAACAACAACAAGGAACAATGTAGCAGCATGCAGTGTGTGCAATATGAGGAGACAGCTTTCCTTTCTTATCGTTTCTACCAGTTATAGCTTCCCAGCTGCAATGTTAAATTAGGCATACATGAACCTTGAAGAAGTCTTGAAGGGAAGCCACAAAAAGTCAAATTGTGCTACCATTTTTCAAGTTTAGATGCATCACGAATGATATCATGAAGGGTGGAAACAAAGAAAAGAACACTATATGTGCGTGCTTAAGTATCCGTTGTTGTTAGACGTTTTGTTTAATGTTTACAGAAAAATACGGAGGAACAGGAGGTGAGCACGTTTGGAGGTCTTTCAAAGAGTCTATGGGTAAATAAAAGTTTGCGTGCTGCGGAAAAGATTGTGAGTCGAGTTGCTCAAGATTGGCATATAATGGAGGAGGAGGACGATGCAGAGGAGCCTATTTCTCTTTCTTTTGACAACCACTATCATCATTATTACAATAACAGATCCACCAAAAGCTTTGACTATGAAAATGTCCTGCGTAAAGTGGCCTTTTTGCATAAATGTCTGATGCGGTATGAGCACTTAAAATATCTTTGCTGGAAGGTGAGTAATTGTTGTGCACAGGGTTTAGAGGCTTTAATAAAGAAGTTTAAGGAGAATTATAAGTGGACACTTGAAATTATGTTTTAGAATACTATAATCATGTCTGGGCTTGTAAATACAATGATGGCCTGCCTCGAACCGTTTGAGACGGATAATCGCGACATGAGAAGCCTTGACGTTCAGGGAGTGTACTGGGATCGCGTTGCTACTTATGCTATTCTAATGGACATTTTCCGCACGTTGTTTGAAGCGTGTAGTGTATCTTGGTTTAAAGATACAGAGTTTATTTATAGGAACAGCATGGAATTTTACGATGACGATTCTTATCATAGCGAATGGGAGGCCGATATTTGGGACCAGAAACTAACCATTTTTGATGTCACTCGGAAGTTATTGTCGTCAATTTTAAAATGCCCATTTCTGCCTAGATCATGTCACATTCCCGGAGACCACAGCTATGGCTGTTTTGTGACAATTACAGACCCTCAAAAGTTTATTAAGGCGACATGGCTTGCATTTGATGATGAAAGCTCGGCCAAGGTTTGTTGTTTTACAACAAAAACACGAACGCATTAGAAATATGTCTTCACTTGCTTGTTTTTGTGTTGAATGTTGATATGTGCTTCATGCTACAACTTTATGATGGTGTTATTGCTATTTTCAGATGGCTAAGATGATTTGTACAGCTCATAATGCTTCGGTGGCCTTGCTTTTTGAGCTACTTGCTATTGCTCATTTCCTGCCGACTTTTATTGAGAAAACTCTGGTGACCTGTAGCGTTAGACAAATGAATTTGGTAAGTGCCTTTATGAACTAAAAAAACGACAAAACTCCCCATAATGATAATGCAAGAATCATATGTATTTAATCATATGTAAGAACATTACAACAACGATTACAGAATAATATACAACAAAATCACTACGTTTTTATTGTTTGTACAGGAGCGTTATGTTCGACTTAGCGTAACACAAATAATAAACATTCTCTGGAATAATCGTGACCCTATAAACTCTGCTCAAACCATGATACTGTATCGTCAGGTGTGGAACTTGCGCAATCTTCTAAAACATGACCACAAAATCCTTGAGTTTATCCGTCATAACTTTTCGGAAGAGTTTCAGTAAGACTAGGAATACATGATTACATTTGAAAACTTACATAATATATAAGCATATGATCTAAATCTATCGAAATTCATTGTGGCCTGCCGAAATTAAATCTAGTGTATTTTGTGACTTACAGTTATTATGTTACTACCAAAGGAATCCGGACAAGAATACCTGACCAGTATACAATAAAGCCAAAGGTAATTGATGCATGCGAGAAGTTACTGGAGGATATTCTGGGAAAATCGGGACGACATTCTTGAAAACCGTTAAGCCCTTTAGGATCGGTTAAAACTACAAGAGGACCTGGATAATTTAATTAATAAGATTGCTACATGTATAATATATATTTGCTAACATTTTCTTGTATCCATATTTTATAAAAGTGTTGCAAATTTTTCCCAGAATGCCAAATTCTTGTGATCTATTTCTACTTGGTTTGCAAATTGTTCGTCCATACAGCATATTATGTTTAAGTTACACAGTACCACCAAACTATTTACTATGTATATGATTTATTAACAAGGAATATATTCATTGAATAATGTTACAGTAATTATCAAATAATAAAAAGCAGAGTAACGAATTCTTAAGTTGTAAACCAGTACCAACATGCGCTGTACTGTAACCTGTTACAGCTCCAGATCAAAAGGGAACATGGAAAAGGAAAGCATTGAATAAACACTTCAAAGGTTATTTTCTATCCTGAACTTATTTATAATGGAAGTTAACATAAAACATTTCACGTAATGTATAATTAAAGCATCTCCATCGGAAAGTTGCCCCCTTTAAACGTTCATATCATTCAAGCCTAATTGTTCATTTTGCTCAAAGTTCCGCTCATACAACTGTGTTAACATCTCAGGGTCAGGATCGGGCGCATAAATATTCTAAAAAGAAGAAGTAAAAATTATACACATTTCGCAAGGTAACATCGTTCTTGTACCGCGTATAATACTATGTGGACTAATGAATAATAAGACAAACCTGTATGTAACAGTTCCCTGCAGGATCGTCTAGAATGATAGTAAACTCCTGCTGGCCAGTCAATAGACGGTCAAAATCAGCACGAAATTTCTCCATCTTATTTCTTAAATTGAGATCAGCACTGTCACCGCTAATGAAAGGGTTTTTAGTGGAAAGTTGATCCTGCATATCCATTAAGAGTCCTTCGACTGTAGTAAACTTTCCGACGACTGCCCCTCCGCCAGCATGAAGTTCAAGTTCCGGGATTTCAACGTGACATGTATCAGACTACATAATACAAATACAGACTTATTGACTGAGCAAATTAACATTGACAACTGAAATAAATAGCATTCATTCAATCATTCATTCACAGTTAACGTTGCTGTTTGAAAAGTGACATCTAGAGGAAATTAAATGATAGCTTACTTTAAGCACATCTCTGCTGAAGTCTTCCTTAGACTTGACTTTCAACTTGATACGCTTTCCTTTAGGCTCAACCCCACCACCGCTCTTGACTTCATTTGTTTTCCAGCCACATCCTTCACAGTCGGTAGCCATAATGATTACCTCTTTAAACAGAGGAATGTCCGTTACCTTCATTTTTGTTACACAATTTGTCTGGCAATCCGGACAACTTGTGGACAATTGCAATACTTCATCCTTGAAATCAGTAGGTGTCTCTTCAACTTCTTCAGGTTCTTCCCTGATGGTGGGGTCCTCTAGAAGCCCGAGGAGACGATCTTCTTCCTTAGTTCGTGAAAACATCTTCTTGGTTAAGTTTAAATCTTCAATATTTAATGTATCGGGTCTGTTGGCAACAAAGCTGCTTCCACTTGTGTCACGTATGATCTAGGGTAAACGATACCAATAATTTCAAAAGCAAAGGAATTAACAATACAACAAATGACAAAACCGACACCAGCTGCTTTCCTGACTCTGAAGCAACAATCTAGCTATCACTTTACCATAGAGAATATTGTTTTCAAATTTATGCAGTCTTCAATCTTTTTTAAGTACGCTTCAATTTGCTCGTATGCCTCCTGATGTTCCTCTTTTCTTCTCTCTTGATCTTGTCGCAATCCAGTAATTACCCGATTCAATATTCCTTCGACCGTTGTCACTTCCCCCTTTTGGGTTTTTGAAGGAATTTCTAATTCCAGTTCAGGTACTGACACCGAAGCGTAGTCTGTTTTCACTATAAGCCGATTCAGATCAATACTGTCCTTGACATTAAGAACGTACTCAACACCTGTGTTACAAATTTCTAAAGCTGAAGTCAACTCTGTATTTCCATAATGGCAATGCGGACAGACAAAGGAAGAAACGATAACATTTCGAAAGAAGGGAATCTCAGTTAGCAAAAGTTTTGTAGTTCCCTAAAAGCAAAATATCAATTGATGTTGTGTCATTAACTGTCATTAACGTGCTGTCACCATCCGCAATCAGCTGAAATGTTTCTTATTTATCCAATTATAGTATTTTTACCTGCTCCTCACAACTAACGCACAAACTTTCAATTTCGGAGACTTCATTATCAGGGTTCAGCGGACGGAAAAATTCCTCCATTTTCGAGTTAGCCTTTCCTTCGTTCAGTTAGGTCCGCCTTTTAAAAAATTGTAAATCGTTTTATAATTCTGTTTCTATTCCCTTCTTTACCTTGCCAATATTTTTAATCAACTACACAGGTACACACGACGCAATTAAATTATCACCCACCACCGGTAGCACTATTCCCAATTTTCCGACAGGAAAATAAGTATTTCTACCTTCTCAATTGCAAATTCAACGCGCACTGCAAAGGGTAAATGTTTGCTGTCTTCAAAGTCTTTAATGAATATTCCGAAACAATATTGAATACCTCTACGAAAAAATTCAATTCACATCACTATAAATTTTTCGCTGCTTGCTTATTCACCGAAGACACATGAAAAAGTATGGAAAATACACGTGCCACAGAATCGTGTATTTAGTATTTGTAATTTGTAACAACAACCAAGCAGTTCCACAAAATATGAAAAAAAAAACCAAAGAAGAGCAGCAAGCAACAATTCTACAACGTAGCTACAACACAATGCATCTCGAAGACTCACGAGTTCACGACGACGATCACACGTACATAGTTAGGGGGTAGTAGTAGTAGTAGTAATAGTAGTAGTAGACTAGTCAAGATCTCAATATTCCGAGTATATAGAGTAATTTCAAATGAAGGTACATAGATTTTTTACTCTCGTCATATTACCCCAAGTATAATAAGCCAACGTTTGCGTTGCGGCTGCCTAAGAAAGCGTTTGAATTGCTATATACCATAATACACCTGCTGTCACTCCGTTCGTTCCATACTACTAATTCTACGAGTGTGGATTGTGTGTGGGTGGACGACAACTCTGGAGTTTTGGAGTCATTATTGTGACTGTGAGCGATGATGCTGATCGAACGAGATCGAGTTACGACCTCGAGTGGTACAGTTAAACAAACACAGTATTCTAGCTTTCTAGAGATAGGGATAGGACAAGCGCTTCCATGTGAACTTTGTACCGTCGTACTGTAATTTAGGACCAGCCGGTGTAGTATGCTGGAGCATGTCTACATGAAGTTTTTGTTGTCGCGGTCGTCCCGTCCCTTCTGTGCGCGGGTATGATATGATTACTCAAAAATATTAATTTTGAATTGAGTTTTGTGAAAAGATATGCACTTATTTATTATTAGAGAGATACGTGATAATGAGACTGTTGTTGAGATGGTGGCGGGGATATCTACTCCCAAAGAATCATTGTACATTTCATTTGTTGTTAAATTTTGTAAACATGGATAGTAGAGGTCGATTCGTCGTGGTGGAGTTAAATTTAATAACTTTTTAACTTTGATTTTATTAGTAACCAACAAGGTACACCTTTTAGTTACATTGTAGCATCAAACATAATTATATTTGTTTCAAAGTTAATTTTTACACGATGGCGTAAATTGCAGTTGGAACTGAAATAAAAATTTGTCATCACTGATTACAGAATTACGCGGAGGCGTTGTTGGACTTGATTCTGTGATAGAACACAATTGACAATTGAAATGTGTAACTTGTATCAGGGTAATATTATGTGAAACGTCTACCATCTCCATCTGTCATCTGTGGCATCCCCTTCCCTCTAGAAACAAGCAAAGGGATGTTGTATCCGTTTACCAACTGTGGTTGGTCGTGGTCCTTCATACCTATCGATGATCGATATGCTCGTTCGTGATGTCGTGATTTATGATGATGTAGTGCTGCTACAGAAATACTTGTGACGGTTGTACCTAGACTGTAGATGGGAGACTGCTTCTGGTCTTACTCCAATAACAAAAGCGTTATCGAAGTGCAAGGCGCAAGTGCAAAATACTGTTGCTATGCAAAGTTGTGCTGACTTAACAAGTGGTGAAGTAAATGCTCATGCGCATGGCTTTCGAATACTTTTACTAAAAAACGAAGCGAGATCAACAAACCCTAGCCAAGTACTTGGGTAATATTGATGTATGCTACATTCTTCTTCTTCTTCTTCTTCAGTTCTCCAGCTTCCACAAAGAAGCCCATAATAATGTTTGGCACAGATAAAAGAATTTATAGCTAGCTCCCTTCTGGATTGTGAGTGGCGGGTGGATGGATATATATCACAACTCGAGGAGACTCGAGACAGAGAGATCCAAACAAGACAGTGATAATGTCGACTGCAACAAGAAAAATAATATTCATGATGTTTGGTGTCATTCAGATTGTATGTATCGCCAAAATCTACATTTTTCTGATCCTCGATGTTACACTCTTTTAACATAACATGTTTGAAATGCATGTCTGGCTACAATGGTGCCCCATTTTTGTAATGACGCCGACACTTCTATGTTGTATTGGAATGATCCCTTAAAAATGAAGAATACACACAAAGACAAGGGAAAAGTGAAAGTCGTACGAAATCGGCATATCCCGTCCCTTCTTCCAGTTTCACTACAGCTACTACTAAATGCTCTGACAATCACTACAAGTGAAACAGAGATGGGCAAACCCTAGTGGGTACTTAAATTCGGGCCATCGCTTCTCGGGCCCTTTATGCATCAGGTACCTAAACCTTGGCAGGGTTCTGGACACCTTATTTCTTTGACGTAGCGGCATTCGGGGTTGGAACACATAAACCATCAAACAGCCGCTGCCGGCATGTAGGACATTTTGAGGATAGATGCTAGGTACCCTGAACCCGTACATACCATACAGGGTGCTAGAAAGTACGTAGGATACCAGTAGTTACAGAAAAAAACCGTAAGTAGTAGGGACCGTCCAGCTCTGAAAAAAAAACATCCTAATCCCATACAATGATGCATGTATATCTTACCTTATATTGTATATTCGTATTACACAACCCAGCATAAATATCGCGTACATAGTCAATAAGCATTATACATATTTGACTCATTCATTATTGACAATCTGGATAGGCAGTTTGTTTTTCACAGCAGTAGTATTTGCTGGAAAGACAAGAACATCAGTACTGTGTAAAACATGTATTTGCATCCAACAAGAGGAACTTGGCTTGCATGCATTTTGGTAGCATATCTAGAAAAAAGCATAAACAAGAGTTCAGCATAGTCTGAATCTGAATCTGATGCACGAGCACGAGTACTTCTACTCGAGTACGAATTGCGACGGGCACCAAGAAGTAACGCATATCACAATTGCTCTCACATGCGAATAAACTAAAACAAAACAACAAATAATTCATTGCACGTGTTTTACCGCGTCATTGTTGTACGAGTTAAAAATTACGTACATTATTTACGATTGTTACATTGGGCATGTTTTAAAGTATTGACAGTTGACTATTGCGTTACATTTACTATTTTAAACAAAGGTACAAGACAGGTTCTAAACCTCTTTTTATTTTTGTTAAATATAACTTTGTGGATGATGCACTTTCACGTTCAAATCATAAAGACATTTATCAAATGATTTTGTATCCTCATTCCTATAGCCTTTTCAACGTCGGAGAGTGGAAGACAACCGAAGTTTTGACGACACGCATCGGCACTGAAAGTAAAAACAGCAATACTAAATATGTAAAATTAACCTAGACCTTCAAATATTGTTCTTTCTAACTGTTGTAGTTTTGGCGAATAGTATGTGACGGAATGGTGAAAGGGTTTAGACCTAATAATATGTTTGTTAACGATAGTGATGTCATTTATTTTCTGTAGAATTTTCCGGCGTTGGACGATGTGCAGATGCTAAGTGCTGACATGTTTTCGCCTTTTAGTCCAATGACTTACATTTGGCAGATGTCAGATTGTCTTCACGTAGTAGGAGACAGCCGTGTTAAGGCTCCGTATACATGTTTAGATGACTTTGGTTTAGATAATTTCCGTAAAAGAGTACGTTTACTATCTAATTCATGTCCTTCTTTAGCTAACATTTTTGGGAAGTGGTCTGGTGAATTTTGGCACATCTTTAACATCTATTTAATACTTGTTTTAGGCACCTGCAGATAATCCTGTTGTGCTGACCCCATTGCATAAAGCAATCGGACCTAATATAGAGAAGGGGAATGATGTCATTATAGTGGGGGATGACACTGACAACAGCGATTTGGTAACGTCCCGAGAAAACCGACTGCTTGCATACACACTGCCTGTTTGGAACAATGTTAGAAGCAAGACTCCTTGGTGTGGCAGACCAAGTGGACCACGACTTATAGTGTTGACCTTATCTAGAAATTCTGTTTCTAAAATGAGGCAATGCATAACATATCTGTGCAGCATGGAGTGCAACCGTGGGCTTCATATTCCTATAAATTACATGTACAGCTGGAAGCTGGGGAACTCAAATCCAATCGCCGGTGATGTGCTCATTACCACAATTACTGCATTTAAAGATCTGCTAGAGCATTTCAACAAGGAGATTTTTCGAAGGTGAGTTTTCGAATGTCTTTGTACGACCGCAAAGATTCCTGTTGCGGGGGGTATTCATATCCAACTGCTTATTAAGTAATACTCATTTGGTTTACATATTCAGTATTTTTAAGTTGTCCCGGGTTGCTCAGAAATTAC
Organism: Callyntrura sp. NNG-2020; assembly: GCA_027744055.1. NCBI lineage: Eukaryota > Metazoa > Arthropoda > Collembola > Entomobryomorpha > Paronellidae > Callyntrura > Callyntrura sp. NNG-2020. The sequence goes on from JAHZNE010008216.1 coordinate 52,158, forward strand.
ATATTTGATGGTTTTGTAAATACTAGTTTTAGTTGTCAATGTATGTTAAAATCTTTTGCAATAACTTCCTTGTAAATCAAAAGACCAATACAACGTTATTATGAAAGTCGAGTAACGAGAAGATGTTTTCTGTCTAAACGTGGTAAATTAAGGCATGAAAACTTATTGTTATAATGAGACTAAAAAAGCTTGACAAAAATTGCAGTCGAAGTTTAGGTAAATAGTTAATTAAGAGTGGTTTATGACTTCTTTTTAAACCTTTAGGTTAGATTTTCTGGTGTTTGATGAGTCAGATCGCTACAATACGGAGCAATGGGAATTATTGACGGACGTCATGGACATTGCGCATCAACATCACAAGCTTGAAAAAAGACGTTCACACGTGTCGGTAATCTCTTCAAGTAAATGGACCAACAGACTAGATGCACTGTATCATGTCATGAGAAGTCGCAATTCCACTCACGTATATTTTGAAAGCATTCTGGAAATATATAATGCTGTTAAAGCCACCTGGAACGTTTTCCACGTAAAGCAGGCTGAGGGTGAAAATAGTTTACTAGATCAAAGTAAACTAATGAAGGGTATGCAGCCTTTCCTTTGATTAGCCTTATTTTATGATGAACAAGTGATATTATGTACAATATATGAGCTCCAGCATTGACTTCATTTCAAATCTAAATTGCAGTTTTTGATATAATTCCTTCGACGGTGTGTTGCTTCAGGAAAATCGTCGTTGGTTGTAGTACGCAAGTCGTAGCAGAAAAAATCCAACATTATCTTCAATGCTATATGCATTTAAAATGTACTATCTTTCACCCAGGCGCCACTGGCTGTATCGGTATTAACGACACGAACAAATTTATTACATTTGTATATTCATCAGTTTCAAAGCAAATGATGCAGTTTAAATTTAAATAGGCGAGACACCTATCAAGCAACCGAAAATAGTGATTTTACCCGACGAATCTTTTCATTCACAATCGTGGAAGAGTATAGAGCCGTTTGACTGGCTGATAAGCTTTGATGGCGACAGGATGAAACAACTGTGCTATCTGCGAAAGTGTTGGCCAAGAATGTTGCCATTGGAGGAGTCATCAAACATCAACGTATTGAATAAATTAATCAATGAAGTGTGCATTCACATTCGTTTATAATTATCATTTTACCATGCATAAAATTGTTGATTTTTAGCTATTGGAGGCAACATTTTTGTGCACTGGGGAGGAGGATGACTTCTTGGAGTTTTATAAATTTTGTAAACCATTCCGATTTTCAAATATTGATGTCGAATTAAAAGAGACAGGGGAACAGGTAAGTATAAATACTTTATTTGTATTCTTATATGTTAAAATGTGAGGACCAATCAAAATTTATAGTAACGAGTTAGGTGTGTAAATCAAGATATACCGTATAGTATAAATATAATTGAAAATATATTATCACACGTTTGTGTTTGGGAAGAAAAAAGAGCCCAAAGTGATTTGATACCACCACTATAAATTTGATGCAGACGTGTAGAAATTGCTATTAATATAAACTACTGCAACCTTCTAAATTTTCCCAGTTACTGAAGGAAGAGAACGACAACAGGCCATTTTGTGACAGCATGCAATTATTTGGATATTGCATTGACAATGAATCAAACACAGGCCATTGCGTGGACCGGCATGTCTTTAATGCTGCTGACGTTGCTTACGAACCTTACGTTTCTGTTCTAGGGGAGGTTAGTTAACTACAAAATTTGATATTATTTTTTACTTGGATGTTAATGTTAACTTAGCTGTGGTAATGTTTGAGGCATGCTTGTGTAAATGTACAGATCGAGTTTAAAGTAGCCATTTGTCATAGTCCCAGTGAGTACACATGCGTACTGTATAATCAGTACATAATAAAGGGTGGAAAAGAGATCTTGTTGACGTCTTTTGAGCAAGAGCGAGAAGAATTTTTATCCGCGTTGGCTGAAGTTCCTCTTTCTAACTATAGGTAAATAAACTCCCCTGTATTTCAGTTTTACGAGGTTCTAGCTACACTTTAGATAATGTATGATTTCCCAAATTTCAGCAAACCTGTCCTGGGAGAGATAAGATACGGATACATTTATTGTATGTGGATGGATAAGCTAGAACGAATGGTGGCTGGCAAATTGTTTCCGCGGGAGTCCACGCCAAACGAAATTATTACCTTACATAACCACGCATATTTTCAAACTATCGACACGGGCGAAAAACTTCTAATCAAAACTAAAGACTTATATTCCCTACCAGATAGCCCTGGTATAACGCTGCCAGTTCCTTGTATTAAAGTAATCCTTTCCAACATCTGCCCATTAAAACGGGAAGGAGAGTACGACGAACTGGAAATTAAACATGCGCAGCAACTTGTCAAAATAACGGATGCTACAAAGTTTCGAGGAAAGGTTCGGCTTTCCATGAATGCCACTGTTTGGATTAGCCAAATGATATCAACAGAAGAAACGAAAGATTCAATGAAGGTTGGACTTAAAGACAAAGTCCAGGAAAATCCTACACATTTAACTCGGCTAATTGAACTAGCCAAATCTATGGGCACACAATACTCGGAAAATAGACTTCTTGATGGATTTGGATCTGCTCTAAGTATTAATTTTGTTGCAAAATTTACCAAAGTCACTCACGTTCAATAATAATACGTAATTTAATTCGGGGCTTAATAAATGTATGTTTAATATATTTGATTTTAGATATCACCTCTGAAGCTTACCACAGCTTCAACGACCCAGTGCAATGGCGCCACTTGGATATCAGTCAACTGAATTCTGTTGAGGTTGTGAGGATCCGCACGACATATGCTTATAATCCTTGGCAATTTTATGGAATTTGCAGAGAATTTGAGCTGCTTTTACATAAGTTACGAACAGATCTAGAAAAATGGGCAACCGGCGATGTGTATGGACAGTACAACGTCTGCGAAACGTGGTTTATGGAGGACCTCCGCCACGGAGATGTAGTCACTGTGAGAGTTTATGACGGAAAAAAGTAATGTTTACTAATGTCTTGTTTATGCGTTTGAGTAGTTATCGAAATTATTAATTAGTTGTACATGGGTAGATTTTGAAGATTCAATATAAAATGCATTGCACCGATCTGCTAGATAATAGTTAAAGGTGGAATTGTTGACCGCAGCTAATACTATTATATATGTTGTATTAATACAATTGTACATAATGTGTGATTTTCAGTTGGAGTTGGGAGAGAGGTCTGATTGTCAACAAAATGGGTGATATAAAAACGGGCTTCAGTTTTGACGCTTTCCTTGTGGATGATGGAGAGACATGTGAAGATATTGCTCAGTCCGACGTCAAACCAATTTTGAAGAATTTGGTTAGTCGCTTGCCATTTCAAGCAATTGCAATGTCACTTTCTCATGTGCAACCCAACGATGAAACGTGCGTATGGGACGACACTGCTGATGATGAATTTATACAATTAGTAATTCCTAATTGTGAATGTGTTTACATAAACGTTGTAGTAAGTTTATTTTCAGTATTTTTATTGATAGTTATCTTACTGTCTTACTGTATGGATAAACTATAAACTTAATTGGGTTACATAGGCAATGAGCGAAATTACAGATGAACCGGATATACCATGCAAATTATATGATATCATTGGTCTTCTCGAAAGGAAGGAGTTGGGAGACCTACTAATCAAGAAGAATGTTGCCAGACTCAAAACCGATATGAGGGAATGGGTGGTACGAATGAATAAAACACTGCGAGCTGCGAGACGCAAAAATGTTTCAACTACCCAGGCAGTAAATTGTGGGACCTTTTCCGAATTGTCCTTAAATGATTTTGATGTTTACTTGGGACCCGATTTTCCCAAGATATTACCTACAAGCAAAAATAACGGCAAAAATACTACACAACCACTAACCGTGGGAAAAGATGAAAATCGAATCATGAATGAGGCGCAGTCACAGGGTATTAATAAATCTGAATCCGAACGAAGTGCTCCAACTCCATTGGTCGCAAAAAATGAAAAGAAGCTATTTCGCTTCTATCCAACTGTTGTTTGGCATCAAACAAAAACTCATATTTATCTGACCGTTAAATTGGAAGATATTGTTGACTACAAATTTATAGTCGAAGAAGACAAACGTACCATAACACTGACCATCACCAAACCGGCAAATTACGGCTTCCAAATAAAGCTGTACGGTAAGGTATTGAATGACGCGAATATAAAATTGACAGGTCAAAGGATGGAACTTTCTTTAAAGAAATTGTTTACTGCACCAAATCTGTGGCCTAGAATTTCGTATGACAAAAAATATATAAGATGGCTGAAGCCAAATATTGATCGAATTGAAGATGATGATTCGGATACTGGAGGCGAACAGGCTAGTTATCAAAAAACAACAGTTGGTAGTCTAGACCATGTCGTTGATTCTGATGCCAGTACAGATCATGAAGATAAGTTATTCGTCCAAGAGACATTTGACGATGTTGTTGATTCCGATATTGCGGAATATGATTGAAATTCCCTAATATCTGTGTAGCTCTACAAGTCGTAAAGTGTAAAGTACTCAACTTCTGTTTTTATAAATATACTAACTGTAGATTAAATTAAATTTATGTTTACAAAATTGATGTAAGAACTATAAGAAATGGAAGTGTGATGTGATGATACGATATACGACGGTAAGTTTACGCATTAATTTGAAATATTAGTTTGTATGCTGTACTTAGCGATGTGACATTATTATTATTTTTTCGTAACACCGAATGCCGGTTACAAAGTTCTGCTATCGAATCTCTATTCGAATCTATATTACATTAGGTATATTTTTTTATCATTATTGTCGGTGACAAATACAAATATAATATGAAATTTTAATTACTTTGGTCAGTTTATCCTGCCATATTTTCATGACAGCTTATTTAAAAACAACTTTAAAAAAATTAAATCACGTCGTCATACATCTTGTAATATTTAGCAAACTTATCCTAAAACGATTAATGTGATTCATGACTGTTATAAATGTACCCTGTATTGCCTGTTAAAAACTTTCGAATATAATTTTGCAAATTTGTAATAGTCCTAGTAACGTTTTGTACACCACCTAACAACCATTTGAAAAGTAGCAGATAATAATGCAAGGTTATGGTTGTAAAGAACCGTAAAACGACTACAAAATATCAAATACAAAAAGGGAAACGCATCACACGGGGAAACACAGCGTTTAACAAATTATCAACAGGCGCACGAACTGTCTGTCGGGACTGCGGATTTCAGTTGTAGTCGTTCTCCATCCTTACTGCTAGAAAGGCCGTTATTAGTTCCATCCTGTCGAAGCATAACTTCAACAAGAAACCTGTAATGTACAAAATCAAGAATCATGCACAGTTACAAACAGACACAAAAACACCACACATGTATGTATTTTACTTATTTTCACCTGAAACATTAAATGAATTTTACTAATGCTATTGCTACACAAAAACGTCAAGCATATTGACGATATCAACGTAAACTACTGTGTGTATTTACCTCATGGAGTCATTCACCATCAAGCCCTCTTTTGCAGATGTCTCTGTCCATCCTATGAAGTTATTTTCTTTGTAAAAATTTTCAATTTCCATTTGATCCACTTGTCTGTTACTCAAGTCACACTACGCAAAACGAGAATTATTATAAAACATGGATGAATATTCAACGAACAATTTGCGTTACTACCTATTTACAACGATTATTGCTTCCTGGGTATCAGACCCACCATGAAAATGGTCATTAACTTAATTCATTCCTAAACTCTGTCTTCAAAATATTTCTCTCATTACAATTTTATGTAATAACGTATTTAGTAAACCCAAAACAAATTCAGAATTAACATACAAGATGCGACTTATACTTGCAACAGTCGCAATGAGAAAGCAGTCGCAGCATAATGTATTTGACACATTGAAAATGTAATTCTGCTACAAGGAGTTTACTGTAAGTATATTCTGTTGTATAACCATACGTTACTCAGTAAAAAGAATAAAAAAATAATTAATTGCACTCTCTCTATCACCTTATTCGCAAGCAACATACAAGGGATTGGACTCCCATCCGGTAACATGCATTTTGAGTCGACGTCTTTCTTCCATTTGATCGTGTTTTGAAAGGAATTCCTATTTGTCAAGTCAAACATGATGATGCAACCGTGAGCATCTTTATAGTACACCCGAGTCATCCACGTAAATCTCTCCTGACCTAAAAATAAAAAACAACAAAATGCGATATGCATTAAAGTGATACCAATTAGTAGTATTCCTTGCCGTTTTATTATCGAGTACTGTCGCCTGCGCAGATGTACATTAATAACTGTGTATGAATATTAGGCATACATGTAGGATTACTATATTTAATTCAAAATTCTCATAAGAGTCAAATAAGTAAATGTTGAGATTTATCTGCTGTTATTTATATGATTTTTAAAATTACCTACCAGCAATGTCCCATAGTTGCAGTCTAATGGTTTGATTCTCTGTCCACTTAAAAACTTTCAGAGCAAAATCCACTCCCACGGTTCCCTTGTAATCTCTTTTGAAAGAATCCTGAACATATCGCTGAACAAAGGAGGTTTTTCCCACTAGAGTCAAATATACAAAAAAATGTACGTGTTGGTTGATTCACTTGAACACACCATCATCAGCATCATTCATTCCACATTTTTTATATGTAACGTTACGTTACTATTGTGTAGACATCCTCAAATACTGCGTTTTTTCTTTATTTACATTACATTACATTTTACAGCTTTTCTAAACAGCGCTTCATGAATTCATGAATAAGTGCTCGCTAAAAAAAGTCAACAACTCAGCGAGAATTAAGTTTCGAGTGTACCTACATTAAAATACAAATACAAAAGAACAGTAAACAGCTGCCGAGTATGGTCACATACCAGTAGGATCTCCAATGATGATAACTTTAAACAGTTTTTCAGTCATTTCCGGTTCAATATTCGCATCGAAGGGTTGCCGATCTGCCTTTTGTAAATAATAATAAATAATTAGTATTACAGTCATCAGTCAAGTGACTTCTACCTCACACTCACACACACAGTCACCATCCACCGCTTCTAATCTCATGCGGAAAACAAAACATTTATCGTGAAACAAACATGCAGCTTTCTGTTATTGAGAATTTCCAACAATGACATGCCTTGTCGTGAAACCCTGTACAATTATTCACGTGTACCCAAAGATACACAAGATATTTTATATCGGACAACGTCTAAATTCGTTTTCTATGAAGAAAATTCATTTGATACCGTGTGGAGCCACACGCACACATCACTGCATGATGACGATATGCATATCTTTACATAAAATCTTGTTTCGACCTCGCTCATCAGCTACTTGTATAATAGACATAATTAATCAATACCTGGAGGCACTGTAATTTTTTGTGGTTCCGTCGCAATTCGATAGGTAACAATAATATCGTAATAATATGCTTCCGATGATCCCCAGTAAAAAATCTCTGTTTCCTACTCTCTTTGCGGATTTTGTAGGTGTAAATATTGTAATAACGTTTCATTCACAGAAGAAAACACCAACCAAAACCAACACCGTCGTCACTCCTCACTCGTTGTTTTTCGTTTACAGCTGCACTGCGCCGCTGCTGCCAGAATTATTTTGCCACTCACTCTGTATAATTTGAGCGATATAAAAGTTTGATAATCCCATTTACATTATCAAATCGTTTTCGTCGTCCTCAGTAAAAATTTTTGTGCTGCGTTGCGCTGCTACCCCCAACGATAAAGAATAAAATGCTAAAGGCTACTACATGTTATGTAAGAAAAAAAACGTAGATCTGCTGGTTATGCAACGCACTATTAGTTATTATGCAAAAAAACGAGAAGCCAAGAAACCAATAAAATAATCATCTTCAGTAATATGTACAACAACACCAATGAACGCTAAAAGCACCAACTCACGATAACACTGTTGGACTGGACACGTCTGGCTGGATTGTTTCACGGAGTCTGCTTGAGTTAACTTGTCACGTTAGATTTTCCTTCTGCAAGAAAGAGCTGTGCTGCATTCCAAGTAGCAGCCGTGGTAGTGGTAGTCACAGGCAAAATAAATTCCCTTTCAAATAAAAACAGGTATGTTTTATCTGCTGCCGCAGCACAAAACACAACAGACCGTCTCTGTAGGTAGAAGTCGTTAGGCTTTGCTCACTGCTCACGACGGTGCAGACTGATGAAGACTACTAGTCACTCCACTCACTACTACCAGCCACATGCCACATTCCTTCACATCTAGCTTGCCATGACTCTCTGTTTGAAAATCCTACCTGTCCATGCAATAACTTTCCTCTGGCCGATTGTTATGTTGTATCAGCACTAATCATGTTTAGAGCTTATAGCGCACTTGCCGCATTTACAACTTATATATATTGTGGGGAAATACTCACAAAATTAGAAAGATCTTCGTAACTTGTGTAGAATCCGGTTGCGTGTAAAATCCCGTCAGTTTGCGTACTTTGAATGCATGGGGGATGCGTCTTGAAAATGAACGTAAGGATCTCCTGTCTTGTGGAGCCAGTCCAACAATGGGTTACTTAATATTTAATTTATGTGTATTACAATGCAGTGTAGAGAGGCAAACAGAGACAACAGGTATATTTTTGTGCATTGTTTGGGACTTGTAATATCTATGCTTATGTGATGAGATGATGAAGGGAACGGGTTTAATGACACATTTATGCATGACAATAGTCCACGCGAGGGGATAGTGAAGATCTAACTAAAATGGGATGGGATGAGGTGAATAATTGAGAGATGAAATTGAACCAGAGAAAAAGACGATGACGAATTATGTGAAACAGCAAATGACTTGGTGTTATGACTATGACTCGCTATTTGGCAGAATCAAGTTCACGTCACTCTCCTCAAACAAAAGATACGGGGTGTAACAGGAGGGTGATAAAAAAATTATCAAATATAAATATTATTTATGTAAATATTATGCTGTATCGAGCAAGCGAGAATGCAAATGTAATAGTACACAATTAATAATCAATCATGTAGTAATAGCAACATGGAATATAACAATTTGCAAGAACGTTATGTCATGAAATAATATATGGGAAAATTGTTGCTTGACCCTTAATTAAATTAAAATACGCATGAACGTAGTTTTCATATGAAGTCCAATGCGTCATGGAAAAAAGTTTGATTCGATTAATATAAAAGTTGCTGGTGCGGTAGGTATGGTCATATTACTTTACTTATACCATATTTACATACCAAATGCTGTTGTTGAACAAGAGCAACACAAATAGGTTTGTAGTTAGTCTTGAGGAGTGTTTGTCTACAATAAAAAAATAAGGTTGTAACTTGCCACATTATTATACCGGCTGCGCTGCAAGTTCAACTCACATTACAAAACGTTCAACATACTACGTAGATCTTGGCGTATGTGCTGTGGAGGGATGATCAAGGAAAGAAAATCACTTCTTTTTACACACAGGCGGTTAGGGATTTTGAGGATTTGCAGCCTTAATAGTTGCGTGTTACTTTAATAAAAAAAAACAAGTAAAATCGGGATGACACTATTATTGGGACAGTGCAAACCCCATTTGTGCACGCATTGCATATACTCGTTCAGGCAGTACCTTTCGTCTCGCTTCGCTAGTCCCAACACTATTGGTCGGAGTGATACTTTTTTTATGAGGATTAAATAGGGGTGACCCAATCACCCCTCCCCGTGTACACAGTTCATATGACATCGACATCACGAGCTAACAAATATCCACGAACTTGATCTCTTTGCAGCCAGAGAAAAGTACTTAATTTTAATGTAAAAATAGGGACTTGCAAACACTATATCGTCGTCATGCCAGACATGAATCGTACTACTAATTATGATAGGCACGAATAATGGCAGCATGTAATGCAATATAGGTAGGTACAATTTAATTTATTTGTCCATTTGACACTGGGAAAGAATCTCTTTTCATTTTAGATTCAACTGCTGAGACCCTTCCCGTGCTCCCGGGAATGAATGTGAACAGTCAGTCCATTATATGCCTAAATCTTAAAGGGTTAATACTACTGAAGTTTCTAATACTATTATTAATAAAATATTTTCTCGCTGTTCACCAATTTATAAAATTTATCCAGGTTTTCGTTACAAAATTGGCAGCTGGAAACAACTGGAGGTATATTTTTTCTCTTGCACTTGCATTGCAAAAAATGTAATTATATATGTAATTCCCTATCCTTAAAGAAGCCGACAAACGTTTTTTTAAAGATTAGCTAAAGAAAGAAGAAATATTAATTATGCGCATTAGAGAGAGAGAGAGAGAGAGAGAGAGGGTTCCACTGATTAACAACAATAAAAGATTAAAGATTGGAATAAAAGATGACATGTGTACTGTGTACTATTAATAAACTCTGGACAATATTTTAATTCCTAATACCGTAGTACAATTACAAGCTTATTATGTACCTGGTCTGCTACAATAGCATTCAAGATGGTAGTTCAAAATAAGTTAAATTGTTAATCCCTTATACGAATTATGTGCATGTATGTTATGCTCGCATAAGCATGCTATTGTTAAATATCGAGACCCAGACGCAAGCAACCAGTTTTTTGTTATGAAATCAAGGAAGTTTAGAAGCTACCTAATAAATCTTTTACCTCCAAAATATGCAAAAAGCCTGTTGCACAGCGCTCCAACATACACCAACACCATGATGCCAGAATGTATTAATACGTAGTGTCACCCATACTACTGATGGTAATAATTAGGTAGATGAGAACATATAATAGTGTCGTGTCAAATACCGACACAGTATTACAAAATACAAATCACAAAGCAATATTGTGTTTAGAATAATCTTCCTCAATAACGCAAAAACTCTCCTTTACAGGTTTACGATATGCATGTGTGCTGAGTGCTGATATTTAGTATTATCTTCATTATTAACAGTCAACAACGCAGCACAACAACTGAGAAACAAAGATGAAAAAAGTAAACAGGACACATGCATATGCCACGTGTGGCAAAGAACACCAAAGATCTACATTTCACGTACGTTCAATGTTATTCAATTGTCATACAAAAGATAGAAAGGCTTAAGATGTAAGGTAACTTCCCTCCAAAAATAAATTATAATATAAATTATAATTACCATAACCCATCCCCATAATTTCATTATCCTACAATAGGTTTCTATTTTATTATAGCAGCAGCCTGAAGCAATTGTGCCACTTGTTACATAGAGAATCATTATAATCATAACAACAGTTACAACAGAAAAATCATATTTTAAAATCTTTCAAAAATAACTCCGGTCGGAATGGGGGTTTCTGACGGATTTTCTAATTTTGAATACTATGACGTTAAATAAAGCAACACAATACAGAAATGCACTCCCATTTTTTTGGGCTAAAATAATATTCAAATTATGTATAGTGACGACGAAGAGTTAGTGTCTCGGTTCAAATGAAACTAAAAATGCAAGCATTGAATGACCCTCTAATGACATTAAGTTTGTCACAGGCATATTCACAGTTCATAGAATTCACCAAGCTAATTTGTATGTTGACTTTTTATAAATAGATTCAAACTTGCCATAAAACTTTGACTTTAAAATTGTCTTATTCCTGCTTGTTAGAAACATTGACATAAGATACTCGATTTCACAATCCAAAACACGAGTTTTCAACACTTCAGCATACGTTCACGTAAGATTCAATGCCGAAAGCAGCGGTGCGTCGCGTGATGTCTTACCTTTTTTCTGCAGTTACAGGAATTTATAAAAATGCATCTTTCTAACATCTGGTTGCAGTTGAAATACTAAAACGATTTTGACGAATTTTTTTTGATTCAAGGAAGCTTGGATTTTGGATTACGAATGTACCCAATGTGGTAAAAAATATAAACACAAACCCAAAAACCAACTTTCAATGACTCAACATGGCTTATAGGTGTGAAACTACTTCTGCAAGTTCCGTATTTCTTAGGTTTTCGTCAGCCACCGCAAAACAAAAAGCATGTTCATGAATAGAGTTCCAAATTTTATTTGGTTACATATTTCTACGTTCATTCTACCAAGCTCTTGAGATGTATCATTCTTATACTGTCAACGTTCAAGTGAGTGCTAAGAAGTCCCCTCCTGCAATCAGTTCTTTCGAAATGAATTGCCACCAACCACTTTCTAATTATGGCATAGCCACTTGTCATCTAGCTATCATACAGAAGAGATTTCAATTCATTTATTCATATCTCTTAAACTACATATTAGGGAGGTTTGTTAAGATTACATCAGTTTTTGGTCTTGATTACAGATCATTATGTTAACACGAAGAGACCACTGCTCACAAGTGTTCGGCCTAAGGATTTTTTATTTCTGAACCAATTCTCACGATCCTGGTGTGGTTCGAACCGCAACAAAATGGGCTTTTGTAATAAGGTTTGCTTATGAGGGTATTGCTAACTGATAGATAAACCATACGGCAACGTTTTTAATTAAGAATATATGTACGCAAGAATGCATACTTCAATGAGTACTCCAATATGTCAATAACAAATTTCCAACGGTTTATAACGGTCTTTAAATCATCCTAATATTACTACGCATCGTCTAGTGGTTAGTCTCAACCCTGCACCGATACGTATGATGTTGTCTTTTTAAATTGCAAAGGACGGATAGTGTACTAACGTAGATTTAAAAAAAATACTTATATCGGTCGACGACGACGGACCGTCGTCAGTTAATTGTATAAAACTAATTAAAACAATGATTTTTCGTTTTCATGAAACACTGCATAATGGGTGTCAATAGACCCACAAGAGTATTAAGGCATTTTGACTGTAGGTCGCTGTTTGTTAAATACTGATCATCAGTTAATCACATATAAAAAATTGACCTTACGTCAACATAAAGAGCTCATTCTAATTCTAATACAATTTTTGAAACCCATGCTTCCTATAACATATTGGTGTAATGTATTTTGAATTTCATTAAAAAAGCTTTTTTAATGTTTTGTTTTGACCGACTGATAACATAATTACTATTAAATAATTGTGTGCCTATGTAGGCACAGGTTTTCTAGTTAATGAGTACTATATAAACAAAAATATACTTATGATTACAGATTATTGATTACTTTAAAGGCGTTCATATACTCATGATTACAAATTAATAATTACTATTAAGCCATTCATGGACTCATGATTACAAATTAATGATTACAATACAAGCATATGTATACGGGTGATTACAGAATAATGATTATAGCAATTCCAAAAGTGTTCACATGATTGCACATTAGCGATTACGGCCATTTAGAGTTGCTAAGCATGATTACAGATTAATGAATTTTATATTTGTTGTCAGTGACTTCAGATTAATGATAAATGAAATTTGTATTTGTTGAGCATAATTACAGATTAGTGATTACCATAATTTTCATTTATTGTCCAAGATTACAAACTAATGATCACAAACCCATTCTGAACCTCCGTATATGGTAAACGTAAAAATGAAAAAAAAAATATTTGATCAAGTTTTGATTTGTGACTTGTGACTCGTGACTATAATAATACATTTATACTTTAGTACATTTAAACTGTTTTAATCAGTTTCATAATTAGAAATTATTCATGAATTTGGGATTGCTTCTTCTGTCGATTAAGACCATTGATCTATAAACATACAAGCTGATTAAATAAGTCTCCTAAGGCGTCTCTTTGCTCGTAAATCTGTCTGTCATCGTCGTATCTCTAACGCATTTTCGGTACCTCGACGTGTAAGATATTTGTCGTGTCCGGCCGATACGTTTACGCAAGAACAATTATTTTCGAAAATGGCTTCGAATGGGCCAGATCCTAGTGTCATAAAGGAATTGGAAATTTGCGGAAGTCAATAGATTTTGGTAATGGCTCATATGGGAGCGAATATGGGTTCTGCAGATTATCCCCCCAGACTGAAATCGGGGTTTAAAAATCCATAGATATGAGCTATAGCTTTTACGGGAGCGAAAATAAGTTCTGTATTTAGTTCTGTAAACAACATATTTAGGCAAATATTTCATGTACAACCAGATTTAATCACATGTCTTGCCAATTTTAAGAACATAAATATGTACATAATATGTTGGGCATTTTAGGAATACAAAGTTTGGAACTTTATTCATGAACGTTGCACTGCGACTGCACAGGCTGTGCACAACCATCATGTTTTGGCAAAAAGTAATATTAGATACATCAACGTAGGTTTCAAGTTTTGGCATATGCAATGAAACAAAAACACGGTAAAACAAAATTCTTCTAACTTCTACCTCACCAATGTAGAAGCGTAAATTAATCAATTTTGTCAACCGTTTGCCTACTTCCACGGTTTGCATGCATTCAAAATGTCTGCACTCCAGTTTGCCAGCGCTTAGTATTTGCAGTATCTACAGCTCAATGTGGGTGCTTACAAATCTTGCATTTTATCAACTGGTTTTTCTGATTGATGGCCTGATATTGCAATCGTCCTTATCCTATAACATGTTACGCTATAGCATCAGCTGGAAACATAGGCTCTGGGCACCTGCGATTGATCTATATTAATAAGGTCCATAAAAATGAGTCAATGTGAGAGCTAAGCTCTTAGAATATTTTTTGCTTTGAATATATTTTATTTCCTTTACCCCAAAAGGTCAAAAGTGCATAATATGATCTGCTGGAACATCAACTTTGTTGTGCAAGCATTTTACAAAATGCACAAGTGCAAAAACTCGCTAACTAGTCGGACTAGTAAATGCACACAATGTTAAAGAATTTACTGGTACAGACAGTCAAAAGTGACGGACTGAATAATCAAGCTCTAACCGACACGATTAGGTCCTTCCTTATGCTGTATGCACAATCATCGCACATCTACATCGTATAAATGCATACAGCCTTCAACCGTTAACCCTATTAGTATTTCATTTAACAAACATTACTTTCATTCATTCATTGCTACTCTACCAGTAATTGTAAATGTCAACTGTAAAATTGCAATAAAGCAAAAAATGGTCAATGTTCCTTCCCGTGTACAACTAACCAAGAGTTCGATCCAATACTGCGATTGCAGTTACATTTCAGAAAAGTTGGACAGCAAATTGAAAGTGACAAATGGGAGGGAGGCTTCGTTAGTTCTCTTTCTGTAATTCGTATTCATACGTTCACCTTTCCTCTACTTTCCTTCACTCTAGCTCTAAACTCTAAACGTGTTGATTTTTACCGAAGAATCGCAATCGGTAGTACACACAAACAGCTGTGTTCAACATGCAGTACGCTGCTGTGGAGACGATAGATGTGAACAAAAAACAACACAGTTTTTTGGCAGTAATTCAAGATCACATTGCGGTTGTGTTATGTTTATGTTAGTGTTGCCTATGGTGAAGAGTAACAACACTCGCATGACTTTTCCTCTACTACGTATTATTGAAATAAAAATTGGCAAAACGGCATGAAACTGTAATGAGTCGAGTAAAATAGCAAATTGTTTCTACAAGCCAGTTTATAGAATCAGTTTAAGTCTTGGGATCATTTTAAAACTAAGAAATACACTGACTATCGTAGAGTAAATACTCAAATTTTGTAAATGTAATGTAATATTTGTAATTGCTAATTTACGAACTTAACAGGAAGTTCAGCTCAGAATAAATAACTATTGGAGATTTGAAGGTTATCTGTGGTGCAATTTCAAGCATTTGCGTAGTTTGCGTGGTTTAGAATACATAGGGTAATGAAAAATTGAAGTTTCTAACTGAGCATTCAGTATCAGTTTATTCTGTATGGAAAAGAGTTTATCTAAGGGGCACGAAAGACCCCTTTGTTTCTCCAAAGACCAAGGGACCAATCCCATTCCCTGTACAAAGTACATGTTATTTAGTATTTTTACTATTTACTATTGGCTGAAGCAAGAACTTAAGCACGAAAAAATTCTAAAAGTAGCAAATAGTCTTGAAAAAACATGGCGGGGTGTAATGATAACATTTTTACCAGCTGTAGAAAGGGGGATTTAGGTCGCATTCAGTAAGTTGTGTCAACAGATTAGTATTATATTATGTGCAATGATTGTAACGTTGTTTGATGTGCTATTAACAGATGACGTAAACTGATTAAGTAAATGTTTGTTCATGTGCAGGTATTTGGTCGAAAAAAAGGAAATAGACTTAAATATTAGGGATTGCTGGGATTCAACCCCTCTGTAAGTAAAGTATCAAGAAATATTTATTTGCCTCTAATTGCATAATTGGACATGCATATTTGCTTGAAAGTTACTAAATCAACATATGCATGAATGAATCGTTTCTTGTTTCGAAGTTACATTATATAACCTGATATATTTAAATATTATCCCTTTCTTTTTTGTTTAAAGTTACTATGCTTGTCATTGTGGTCATACGGAGGTCGTTCAGTATCTCCTCGAACACGGTGCGAAGTGTGAAGAACACACGTTTGACGGTGAACGCTGCCTATATGGGGCTCTTACTAATGATATCAAGCGCCTGCTACTGGATTCAAAAGTTGCAGCAATGAACTCAGCCAGAAGAGATGAGTTCGATGAGTTTTGCGAAAAGTAAGAGATTTTTGTTCAATGCGCATTGTTAGTACCTAGTTATCTAGAATCCTTCATTGATAAAAGTGAATATATGTCGACCTATTTCCAGAATGCTTGCAGCTGAAGAATTCAGCGATTTCGAAATTCGCTTGAAGGATGGAAAGACGTTTAAATTACATCGTTGCATTCTGGCATATAGGAGCCCTGGCCTTAATGCTCTTCTTAATGGAAAATGGAAGGACCAACTAAACGTAAAAAATAACTTGATTGATGGCAAGATATTTGAGGAATTTGCCAAATTTCTTTACACGGGCAAACTAAAGTGTACTAGGGATCAATTTGAAGATATGAAACAATTAGCCAAACGCTGCGAAATGGATAATATAATCGAATTGTTGGATCGTTGTTTGGCATCTTCTACTCAGTTTGGTAAGTGCGACCTTTACTGTTGACTGTGGTTATGTGATACTTTTTCTCGAATATGTAAACGTATTTTGTTTTATCTTACCGTATTCGTCCTCTTCGATGTCATCAGAAAACAGCAATGACCTTGAATGCGCCATTACACCACTAGTTAATTTATGCAGTTTCTTTTTTAAATTCATTGAATTTCAACAAAAACCACTATGTATTCAAAAAGCGTTTAACGGCGATAAATCCTTATTTACAACTTTCATAATATACCGTACTGCTGGTAGCAGTCAGTAAATGCTGTAACAACGTTATCTCTTGGTTTTTCTGAAAATCGTTGTTACCATGTTGGCACGTGAACGATTTATGAAAATTGTATTTGTGCTGTTGTAGGCATCTTTAGCATTCACATATAATAATAAAACGGTGTAATCCACCTTGGTGAGAAACTACGAAGAGCATATCATATCAAAC